>CAKAJI010000555.1:0-139875 GCA_916610255.1 Lasioglossum lativentre
GTATCATTGAAAATACCTTATAATATATAGTAGTTTATCATTGAAAATACCTTATAATATAACGTAATATGCAGTGTATCATTGAAAATACCTTATAATATATAGCAGTTTATCATTGAAAATACCTTATAATATATCGTAATTTGTAGTGTATCATTGAAAACACTTTATAATATAACGTAATATGCAGTGTATCATTGAAAATACCTTATAATATAACGTAATATGCACTGTATCATTGAAGATACCTCATAATATATGGTAATTTGTAGTGTATCAATGAAAATACCTTATAATATAACGTAATATTCTGTGTATCATTGAAAATACCTTATAATATAACGTAATATGCAGTGTATCATTGAAAATACCTTATAATATAACGTAATATGCAGTGTATCATTGAAAATTCCTTATAATATAACGTAATATGCAGTGTATCATTGAAAATACCTTTGAATATATGGTAATTCTTGTCTATCAATGAAAATACCTTATAATATAACGTAATATGCAGTGTATCATTGAAAATTCCTTATAATATAACGTAATATGCAGTGTATCATTGGAAATACCTTATAATATATCGTAATTTTTTAGTGTATCATTGAAAAGACCTAATATTATAACGTAATATTCTGTGTATCATTGAAAATACCTTATAATATATCGTAATTTGTAGTGTATCATTGAAAATACCTTATAATATAAGGTAATATGCAGTGTATCATTGAAAATACCTTATACTATAACGTAATATGCAGTGTATCATTGAAAATACCTTCCCATATAACGTAATATGCAGTGTATCATTGAAAATACCTTAGAATATATGGTAATTCTAGTCTATCAATGAAAATACCTTATAATATAACGTAATATGCAGTGTATCATTGAAAATACCTTATAATATATAGTAGTTTATCATTGAAAATACCTTCTCATATAACGTAATATGCAGTGTATCATTGAAAATACCTTATAATATATCGTAATTTGTAGTGTATCATTGAAAATACCTTATAATATAAGGTAATATGCAGTGTATCATTGAAAATACCTTATACTATAACGTAATATGCAGTGTATCATTGAAAATACCTTCCCATATAACGTAATATGCAGTGTATCATTGGAAATACCTTATAATATATGGTAATTCTAGTCTGTCAATGAAAATACCTTATAATATAACGTAATATGCAGTGCACCATTGAAAATACCTTAGAATATATCGTAATTTGTAGTGTATCATTGAAAATACCTTATAATCTAACGTAATATGCAGTGTATCATTGAAAATACCTTATAATATAACGTAATATGCAGTGTATCATTGAAAATACCTTCCCATATAACGTAATATGCAGTGTATCATTGAAAATACCTTATAATATATCGTAATTTGTAGTGTATCAATGAAAATACCTTCTCATATAACGTAATATGCAGTGTATCATTGAAAATACCTTATAATATAACGTAATATGCAGGTTATCATTGAAAATACATTATAAGATATCGTAATTTGTAGTGTATCATTGAAAATACCTTAGAATATATGGTAATTCTAGTCTATCAATGAAAATACCTTATAATATAACGTAATATGCAGTGTATCATTGAAAATACCTTATAATATATAGTAGTTTATCATTGAAAATACCTTATAATATAACGTAATATGCAGTGTATCATTGAAAATACCTTATAATATATAGCAGTTTATCATTGAAAATACCTTATAATATATCGTAATTTGTAGTGTATCATTGAAAATACCTTATAATATAACGTAATATGCAGTGTATCATTGAAAATACCTTATAATATAACGTAATATGCACTGTATCATTGAAGATACCTCATAATATATGGTAATTTGTAGTGTATCAATGAAAATACCTTATAATATAACGTAATATTCTGTGTATCATTGAAAATACCTTATAATATATCGTAATTTGTAGTGTATCATTGAAAATACCTTATAATATAAGGTAATATGCAGTGTATCATTGAAAATACCTTATACTATAACGTAATATGCAGTGTATCATTGAAAATACCTTCCCATATAACGTAATATGCAGTGTATCATTGGAAATACCTTATAATATATGGTAATTCTAGTCTGTCAATGAAAATACCTTATAATATAACGTAATATGCAGTGCACCATTGAAAATACCTTAGAATATATCGTAATTTGTAGTGTATCATTGAAAATACCTTATAATCTAACGTAATATGCAGTGTATCATTGAAAATACCTTATAATATAACGTAATATGCAGTGTATCATTGAAAATACCTTCCCATATAACGTAATATGCAGTGTATCATTGAAAATACCTTATAATATATCGTAATTTGTAGTGTATCAATGAAAATACCTTCTCATATAACGTAATATGCAGTGTATCATTGAAAATACCTTATAATATAACGTAATATGCTGGTTATCATTGAAAATACCTTATAATATATCGTAATTTGTAGTGTATCATTGAAAATACCTTAGAATATATGGTAATTCTAGTCTATCAATGAAAATACCTTATAATATAACGTAATATGCAGTGTATCATTGAAAATACCTTATAATATATAGTAGTTTATCATTGAAAATACCTTATAATATAACGTAATATGCAGTGTATCATTGAAAATACCTTATAATATATAGCAGTTTATCATTGAAAATACCTTATAATATATCGTAATTTGTAGTGTATCATTGAAAATACCTTATAATATAACGTAATATGCAGTGTATCATTGAAAATACCTTATAATATAACGTAATATGCACTGTATCATTGAAGATACCTCATAATATATGGTAATTTGTAGTGTATCAATGAAAATACCTTATAATATAACGTAATATTCTGTGTATCATTGAAAATACCTTATAATATAACGTAATATGCAGTGTATCATTGAAAATACCTTATAATATAACGTAATATGCAGTGTATCATTGAAAATTCCTTATAATATAACGTAATATGCAGAGTATCATTGGAAATACCTTATAATATATCGTAATTTTTTAGTGTATCATTGAAAATACCTAATAATATAACGTAATATGCAGTGTATCATCGAAATTACCTTATAATAAAACGTAATATGCAGTGTATCATTGAAAATACCTTATAATAAAACGTAATATGCAGTGTATCATTGATAATACCTTATAATATAACGTAATATGCAGTGTATCATTGAAAATACCTTATATTAAAACGTAATATGCAGTGTATCATTGAAAATACCTTATAATATAACGTAATATGCAGTGTACCATTGAAAATACCTTATAATATAACGTAATATGCAGTGTATCATTGAAAATACCTTATAATATAACGTAATATGCAGTGTATCATTGAAAATACCTTAGAATATAACGTAATATGCCGTGTATCATTGAAAATACCTTATGATATAACGTAATATGCAGTGTATCATTGAAAATACCTTATAATAAAACGTAATATGCAGTGTATCATTGAAAATACCTTATAATATATAGTAGTTTATCATTGAAAATACCTTATAATATAACTTAATATGCAGTGTATCATTGAAAATACCTTATGATATAACGTAATATGCAGTGTATCATTGAAAATACCTTTGAATATATGGTAATTCTTGTCTATCAATGAAAATACCTTATGATATAACGTAATATGCAGTGTATCATTGAAAATACCTTATAATATAACGTAATATGCAGTGTATCATTGCAAATACCTTATAATATATCGTAATTTGTAGTGTATCATTGAAAATACCTTATAGTATAACGTAATATGCAGTGTATCATTGAAAATACCTTATAATAAAACGTAATATGCAGTGTATCATTGAAAATACCTTAGAATATATGGTAATTCTAGGCTATCACTGAAAATACCTTATAATATAACGTAATATGCAGTGTATCATTGAAAATACCTTATAATATAACGTAATATGCAGTGTATCATTGAAAATACATTATAATATAACGTAATATGCAGTGTATCATTGAAAATACCTTATGATATAACGTAATATGCAGTGTATCATTGAAAATACCTTTGAATATATGGTAATTCTTGTCTATCAATGAAAATACCTTATAATATAACGTAATATGCAGTGTATCATTGAAAATTCCTTATAATATAACGTAATATGCAGTGTATCATTGGAAATACCTTATAATATATCGTAATTTTTTAGTGTATCATTGAAAATACCTAATAATATAACGTAATATGCAGTGTATCATTGCAAATACCTTATAGTAAAACGTAATATGCAGTGTATCATTGAAAATACCTTATAATATATCGTAATTTGATGTGTATCATTGAAAATACATTATAGTATAACGTAATATGCAGTGCATCATTGAAAATACCTTATAATATAACGTAATATGCAGTGTATCATTGAAAATACCTTATAATATATCGTAATTTGTAGTGTATCATTGAAAATACATTATAGTATAACGTAATATGCAGTGCATCATTGAAAATACCTTATAATATAACGTAATATGCAGTGTATCATTGAAAATACCTTATAATATAATGTAATATGCAGTGTATCATTGAAAATACCTTATAATATAACGTAATATGCAGGTTATCATTGAAAATACCTTATAATATATCGTAATTTGTAGTGTATCATTGAAAATACCTTAGAATATATGGTAATTCTAGTCTATCAATGAAAATACCTTATAATATAACGTAATATGCAGTGTATCATGGAAAATACCTTATAATATATCGTAATTTGTAGTGTATCATTGAAAATACCTTATAGTATAACGTAATATGCAGTGCATCATTGAAAAAACCTTATAATATAACGTAATATGCAGTGTATCATTGAAAATACCTTATAATATAACGTAATATGCAGTGTATCATTGAAAATACCTTATAATATAACGTAATATGCAGTGTATCATTGAAAATACCTTCCCATATAACGTAATATGCAGTGTATCATTGAAAATACCTTATAATATATCGTAATTTGTAGTGTATCAATGAAAATACCTTCTCATATAACGTAATATGCAGTGTATCATTGAAAATACCTTATAATATATCCTTATTTGTAGTGTATCTTTGAAAATACCTTATAATATAACGTAATATGCAGTGTATCATTGAAAATACCTTATAATATATAGTAGTTTATCATTGAAAATACCTTATGATATAACGTAATATGCAGTGTATCATTGAAAATACCTTATAATATAACGTAATATGCAGGGTATCATTGAAAATACCTTATAATATATCGTAATTTGTAGTGTATCAATGAAAATACCTTCTCATATAACGTAATATGCAGTGTATCATTGAAAATACCTTATAATATATCGTAATTTGTAGTGTATCATTGAAAATACCTTATAATATAAGGTAATATGCAGTGTATCATTGAAAATACCTTATACTATAACGTAATATGCAGTGTATCATTGAAAATACCTTCCCATATAACGTAATATGCAGTGTATCATTGAAAATACCTTATAATATATGGTAATTCTAGTCTGTCAATGAAAATACCTTATAATATAACGTAATATGCAGTGCACCATTGAAAATACCTTAGAATATATCGTAATTTGTAGTGTATCATTGAAAATACCTTATAATCTAACGTAATATGCAGTGTATCATTGAAAATACCTTATAATATAACGTAATATGCAGTGTATCATTGAAAATACCTTATAATATAACGTAATATGCAGTGTATCATTGAAAATACCTTCCCATATAACGTAATATGCAGTGTATCATTGAAAATACCTTATAATATATCGTAATTTGTAGTGTATCAATGAAAATACCTTCTCATATAACGTAATATGCAGTGTATCATTGAAAATACTTTGTAATATATCGTTATTTGTAGTGTATCTTTGAAAATTCCTTATAATATAACGTAATATGCAGTGTATCATTGGAAATACCTTATAATATATCGTAATTTTTTAGTGTATCATTGAAAAGACCTAATATTATAACGTAATATGCAGTGTATCATTGAAAATACCTTATAATATAACGTAATATGCAGGTTATCATTGAAAATACCTTATAATATATCGTAATTTGTAGTGTATCATTGAAAATACCTTAGAATATATGGTAATTCTAGTCTATCAATGAAAATACCTTATAATATAACGTAATATGCAGTGTATCATGGAAAATACCTTATAATATATCGTAATTTGTAGTGTATCATTGAAAATACCTTATAGTATAACGTAATATGCAGTGCATCATTGAAAAAACCTTATAATATAACGTAATATGCAGTGTATCATTGAAAATACCTTATAATATAACGTAATATGCAGTGTATCATTGAAAATACCTTATAATATAACGTAATATGCAGTGTATCATTGAAAATACCTTATAATATATCGTAATTTGTAGTGTATCAATGAAAATACCTTCTCATATAACGTAATATGCAGTGTATCATTGAAAATACCTTATAATATATCCTTATTTGTAGTGTATCTTTGAAAATACCTTATAATATAACGTAATATGCAGTGTATCATTGAAAATACCTTATAATATATAGTAGTTTATCATTGAAAATACCTTATAATATAACATAATATGCAGTGTATCATTGAAAATACCTTATGATATAACGTAATATGCAGTGTATCATTGAAAATACCTTATAATATAACGTAATATGCAGGGTATCATTGAAAATACCTTATAATATATCGTAATTTGTAGTGTATCAATGAAAATACCTTCTCATATAACGTAATATGCAGTGTATCATTGAAAATACCTTATAAAATATCGTAATATGCAGTGCACCATTGAAAATACCTTAGAATATATCGTAATTTGTAGTGTATCATTGAAAATACCTTATAATCTAACGTAATATGCAGTGTATCATTGAAAATACCTTATAATATAACGTAATATGCAGTGTATCATTGAAAATACCTTCCCATGTAACGTAATATGCAGTGTATCATTGAAAATACCTTATAATATATCGTAATTTGTAGTGTATCAATGAAAATACCTTCTCATATAACGTAATATGCAGTGTATCATTGAAAATACCTTAGAATATATGTTAATTCTAGTCTAACAATGAAAATACCTTATCGTATAACGTAATATGCAGTGCATCATTGAAAATACCTTATAATATAACGTAATATGCAGTTTATCATTGAAAATACCTTATAATATAACGTAATATGCAGGGTATAATTGAAAATACCTTATAATATATCGTAATTTGTAGTGTATCATTGAAAATACCTTAGAATATATGGTAATTCTAGTCTATCATTGAAAATACCTTATAATATAACGTAATATGCAGTGTATCATTGAAAATACCTTAGAATATATGGTAATTCTAGTGTATCATTGAAAATACCTTATAATATATCGTAATTTGTAGTGTATCATTGAAAATACCTTATAATATAACGTAATATGCAGTGTATCATTGAAAATACCTTATACTATAACGTAATATGCAGTGTATCATTGAAAATACCTTCCCATATAACGTAATATGCAGTGTATCATTGAAAATACCTTAGAATATATGGTAATTCTAGTCGATCAATGAAAATACCTTATAATATAACGTAATATGCAGTGTATCATTGAAAATACCTTATAATATAACGTAATATGCAGGTTATCATTGAAAATACCTTATAATATATAGTAGTTTATCATTGAAAATACCTTATAATATAACGTAATATGCAGTGTATCATTGAAAATACCTTATAATATAACGTAATATGCAGTGTATCATTGAAAATACCTTAGAATATATGGTAATTCTAGTCTATCAATGAAAATACCTTATAATATAACGTAATATGCAGTGTATCATTGAAAATACCTTATAATATAACGTAATATGCAGGTTATCATTGAAAATACCTTATAATATATCGTAATTTGTAGTGTATCATTGAAAATACCTTAGAATATATGGTAATTCTAGTCTATCAATGAAAATACCTTATAATATAACGTAATATGCAGTGTATCATTGAAAATACCTTATAATATAACGGAATATGCAGGGTATCATTGAAAATACCTTATAATATAACGTAATATGCAGTGTATCATTGAAAATACCTTATAATATAACGTAATATGCAGGTTATCATTGAAAATACCTTATAATATATCGTAATTTGTAGTGTATCATTGAAAATACCTTAGAATATATCGTAATTTGTAGTGTATCATTGAAAATACCTTAGAATATATGGTAATTCTAGTCTATCAATGAAAATACCTTATAATATAACGTAATATGCAGTGTATCATTGAAAATACCTTATAATATATAGTAGTTTATCATTGAAAGTACCTTATAATATAACGTAATATGCAGGTTATCATTGAAAATACCTTATAATATATCGTAATTTGTAGTGTATCATTGAAAATACCTTAGAATATATGGTAATTCTAGTCTATCATTGAAAATACCTTATAATATAACGTAATATGCAGTGTATCATTGAAAATACCTTAGAATATATGGTAATTCTAGTCTATCAATGAAAATACCTTATAATATAACGTAATATGCAGTGTATCATTGAAAATACCTTATAATATAACGTAATATGCAGGTTATCATTGAAAATACCTTATAATATATCGTAATTTGTAGTGTATCGTTGAAAATACCTTAGAATATATGGTAATTCTAGTCTATCATTGAAAATACCTTATAATATAACGTAATATGCAGTGTATCATTGAAAATACCTTATAATATATGGTAATTCTAGTCAGTCAATGAAAATACCTTATAATATAACGTAATATGCAGTGTATCATTGAAAATACCTTATAATATATCGTTATTTGTAGTGTATCTTTGAAAATACCTTATAATATAACGTAATATGCAGTGTATCATTGAAGATACCATATAATATATGCTAATTTGTAGTGTATCAATGAAAATACCTTATAATATAACGTAATATTCTGTGTATCATTGAAAATAACTTATAATATAACATAATATGCAGTGTATCATTGAAAATACATTATAATATAACGTAATATGCAGTGTATCTTTGAAAATACATTATAATATAACGTAATATGCAGTGTATCATTGAAAATACCTTAGAATATATGGTAATTTGTAGTGTATCATTGAAACTACCTTGTAATATATAGTAGTTTATCACTGAAAATACCTTATAATATAACGTAATATGCAGTGTATCATTGAAAATACCTTATAATGTAATGTAATATTCAGTGTATCATTGAAAATACCTTATAATATATAGTAGTTTATCATTGAGAATACCTTATAATATAACGTAATATGCAGTGTATCATTGAAGATACCTCATAATATATAGTAATTTGTAGTGTATCAATGAAAATACCTTATAATATAACGTAATATGCAGTGTATCATTGAAAATACCTTATAATATAACGTAATATGCAGTGTATCATTGAAAATACATTATAATATAACGTAATATGCGGTGTATCATTGAAAATACCTTATAATATAACGTAATATGCAGTGTATCATTGAAGATACCTCATAATATATCGTAATTTTTTAGTGTATCATTGAAAATACCTAATAATATAACGTAATATGCTGTGTATCATTGAAAATACCTTATAATATATCGTAATTTGTAGTGTATCAGTGAAAATACCTTATAATATAAAGTAATATGCAGTGTATCATTGAAAATACCTTATAATCTATCGTAATTTGTAGTGTATCATTGAAACTACCTTGTAATATATACTAGTTTATCATTGAAAATACCTTATAATGTAACGTAATATGCTGTGTATCATTGAAAATACCTTATAATATAACGTAATATGCAGTGTATCATTGAAAATACCTTATAATATATAGTAGTTTATCATTGAAAATACCTTATAATATAACGTAACATTCTGTGTATCATTGCCTTATAATATAACGTAATATGCAATGTATCATTGGAAATACCTTAGAATATATGGTAATTCTAGGCTATCAATGAAAATACCTTATAATATAACGTAATATGCAGTGTATCATTGAAAATACCTTATAATATAACGTAATATGCAGTGTATCATTGAAAATACCTTCCCATATAACGTAATATGCAGTGTATCATTGAAAATACCTTATAATATATGGTAATTTGTAGTGTATCATTGAAACTACCTTGTAATATATAGTAGTTTATCATTGAAAATACCTTATAATGTAACGTAATATGCTGTGTATCATTGAAAATACCTTATAATATAACGTAATATGCAGTGTATCATTGAAAATACCTTATAATAAAACGTAATATGCAGTGTATCATTGAAAATACCTTATAATATAACGTAATATGCAGTGTATCATTGAAAATACCTTGTAATATATAGTAGTTTATCATTGAAAATACCTTATAATATAACGTAATATGCAGTGTATCATTGAAAATACCTTATAATATAACGTAATATGCAGTGTATCATTGAAAATTCCTTATAATATAACGTAATATGCAGAGTATCATTGGAAATACCTTATAATATATCGTAATTTTTTAGTGTATCATTGAAAATACCTAATAATATAACGTAATATGCAGTGTATCATCGAAATTACCTTATAATAAAACGTAATATGCAGTGTATCATTGAAAATACCTTATAATAAAACGTAATATGCAGTGTATCATTGATAATACCTTATAATATAACATAATATGCAGTGTATCATTGAAAATACCTTATATTAAAACGTAATATGCAGTGTATCATTGAAAATACCTTATAATATAACGTAATATGCAGTGTACCATTGAAAATACCTTATAATATAACGTAATATGCAGTGTATCATTGAAAATACCTTATAATATAACGTAATATACAGTGTATCATTGAAAATACCTTAGAATATAACGTAATATGCCGTGTATCATTGAAAATACCTTATGATATAACGTAATATGCAGTGTATCATTGAAAATACCTTATAATATAACGTAATATGCAGTGTATCATTGAAAATACCTTATAATATAACGTAATATGCAGTGTATCATTGAAAATACCTTCCCATATAACGTAATATGCAGTGTATCATTGAAAATACCTTATAATATATCGTAATTTGTAGTGTATCAATGAAAATACCTTCTCATATAACGTAATATGCAGTGTATCATTGAAAATACTTTATAATATATCGTTATTTGTAGTGTATCTTTGAAAATACCTTATAATATAACGTAATATGCAGTGTATCATTGAAAATACCTTATAATATATAGTAGTTTATCATTGAAAATACCTTATAATATAACTTAATATGCAGTGTATCATTGAAAATACCTTATAATATAACGTAATATGCAGTGTATCATTGAAAATACCTTATAATATAACGTAATATGCAGTATATCATTGAAAATACATTATAATATAACGTAATATAGCGGTGTATCATTGAAAATACCTTATAATATAACGTAATATGCAGTGTATCATTGAAAATACCTTATAATATATCGTTATTTGTAGTGTATCTTTGAAAATACCTTATAATATAACGTAATATGCAGTGTATCATTGAAGATACCATATAATATATGCTAATTTGTAGTGTATCAATGAAAATACCTTATAATATAACGTAATATTCTGTGTATCATTGAAAATAACTTATAATATAACATAATATGCAGTGTATCATTGAAAATACATTATAATATAACGTAATATGCAGTGTATCTTTGAAAATACATTATAATATAACGTAATATGCAGTGTATCATTGAAAATACCTTAGAATATATGGTAATTTGTAGTGTATCATTGAAACTACCTTGTAATATATAGTAGTTTATCACTGAAAATACCTTATAATATAACGTAATATGCAGTGTATCATTGAAAATACCTTATAATGTAATGTAATATTCAGTGTATCATTGAAAATACCTTATAATATATAGTAGTTTATCATTGAGAATACCTTATAATATAACGTAATATGCAGTGTATCATTGAAAATACCTTATAATATAACGTAATATGCAGTGTATCATTGAAAATACATTATAATATAACGTAATATGCGGTGTATCATTGAAAATACCTTATAATATAACGTAATATGCAGTGTATCATTGAAGATACCTCATAATATATCGTAATTTTTTAGTGTATCATTGAAAATACCTAATAATATAACGTAATATGCTGTGTATCATTGAAAATACCTTATAATATATCGTAATTTGTAGTGTATCAGTGAAAATACCTTATAATATAAAGTAATATGCAGTGTATCATTGAAAATACCTTATAATCTATCGTAATTTGTAGTGTATCATTGAAACTACCTTGTAATATATACTAGTTTATCATTGAAAATACCTTATAATGTAACGTAATATGCTGTGTATCATTGAAAATACCTTATAATATAACGTAATATGCAGTGTATCATTGAAAATACCTTATAATATATAGTAGTTTATCATTGAAAATACCTTATAATATAACGTAACATTCTGTGTATCATTGCCTTATAATATAACGTAATATGCAATGTATCATTGGAAATACCTTAGAATATATGGTAATTCTAGGCTATCAATGAAAATACCTTATAATATAACGTAATATGCAGTGTATCATTGAAAATACCTTATAATATAACGTAATATGCAGTGTATCATTGAAAATACCTTCCCATATAACGTAATATGCAGTGTATCATTGAAAATACCTTATAATATATGGTAATTTGTAGTGTATCATTGAAAATACCTTATAATATATAGTAGTTTATCATTGAAAATACCTTATAATGTAACGTAATATGCTGTGTATCATTGAAAATACCTTATAATATAACGTAATATGCAGTGTATCATTGAAAATACCTTATAATAAAACGTAATATGCAGGGTATCATTGAAAATACCTTATAATATAACGTAATATGCAATGTATCATTGGAAATACCTTAGAATATATGGTAATTCTAGGCTATCACTGAAAATACCTTATAATATAACGTAATATGCAGTGTATCATTGAAAATACCTTATAATATAACGTAATATGCAGTGTATCATTGAAAATACCTTATAATATAACGTAATATGCAGTGTATCATTGAAAATACCTTATAATATATCGTAATTTGTAGTGTATCATTGAAAATACCTAATAATATAACGTAATATGCAGTGTATCATCGAAATTACCTTATAATAAAACGTAATATGCAGTGTATCATTGAAAATACCTTATAATAAAACGTAATATGCAGTGTATCATTGAAAATACCTTATAATATATAGTAGTTTATCATTGAAAATACCTTATAATATAACTTAATATGCAGTGTATCATTGAAAATACCTTATGATATAACGTAATATGCAGTGTATCATTGAAAATACCTTTGAATATATGGTAATTCTTGTCTATCAATGAAAATACCTTATGATATAACGTAATATGCAGTGTATCATTGAAAATACCTTATAATATAACGTAATATGCAGGGTATCATTGAAAATACCTTATAATATATCGTAATTTGTAGTGTATCAATGAAAATACCTTCTCATATAACGTAATATGCAGTGTATCATTGAAAATACCTTATAATATATCGTAATTTGTAGTGTATCATTGAAAATACCTTATAATATAACGTAATATGCAGTGTATCATTGAAAATACATTATAATATAACGTAATATGCAGTGTATCATTGAAAATACCTTATAATATAACGTAATATGCAGTGTATCATTGAAGATACCTCATAATATATCGTAATTTTTTAGTGTATCATTGAAAATACCTAATAATATAACGTAATATGCTGTGTATCATTGAAAATACCTTATAATATATCGTAATTTGTAGTGTATCAGTGAAAATACCTTATAATATAAAGTAATATGCAGTGTATCATTGAAAATACCTTATAATCTATCGTAATTTGTAGTGTATCATTGAAACTACCTTGTAATATATACTAGTTTATCATTGAAAATACCTTATAATGTAACGTAATATGCTGTGTATCATTGAAAATACCTTATAATATAACGTAATATGCAGTGTATCATTGAAAATACCTTATAATATATAGTAGTTTATCATTGAAAATACCTTATAATATAACGTAACATTCTGTGTATCATTGCCTTATAATATAACGTAATATGCAATGTATCATTGGAAATACCTTAGAATATATGGTAATTCTAGGCTATCACTGAAAATACCTTATAATATAACGTAATATGCAGTGTATCATTGAAAATACCTTATAATATAACGTAATATGCAGTGTATCATTGAAAATACCTTCCCATATAACGTAATATGCAGTGTATCATTGAAAATACCTTATAATATATGGTAATTTGTAGTGTATCATTGAAACTACCTTGTAATATATAGTAGTTTATCATTGAAAATACCTTATAATGTAACGTAATATGCTGTGTATCATTGAAAATACCTTATAATATAACGTAATATGCAGTGTATCATTGAAAATACCTTATAATAAAACGTAATATGCAGGGTATCATTGAAAATACCTTATAATATAACGTAATATGCAATGTATCATTGGAAATACCTTAGAATATATGGTAATTCTAGGCTATCACTGAAAATACCTTATAATATAACGTAATATGCAGTGTATCATTGAAAATACCTTATAATATAACGTAATATGCAGTGTATCATTGAAAATACATTATAATATAACGTAATATGCAGTGTATCATTGAAAATACCTTATAATATATCGTAATTTGTAGTGTATCATTGAAAATACCTTATAATATAACGTAATATGCAGTGTATCATTGAAAATACCTTATAATATAACGTAATATGCACTGTATCATTGAAGATACCTCATAATATATGGTAATTTGTAGTGTATCAATGAAAATACCTTATAATATAACGTAATATGCAGTGTATCATTGAAAATACCTTATAATATAACGTAATATGCAGTGTATCATTGAAAATACATTATAATATAACGTAATATGCGGTGTATCATTGAAAATACCTTATAATATAACGTAATATGCAGTGTATCATTGAAAATACCTTGTAATATATAGTAGTTTATCATTGAAAATACCTTATAATATAACGTAATATTCTGTGTATCATTGAAAATACCTTATAATATAACGTAATATGCAGTATATCATTGAAAATACATTATAATATAACGTAATATAGCGGTGTATCATTGAAAATACCTTATAATATAACGTAATATGCAGTGTATCATTGAAAATACCTTGTAATATATAGTAGTTTATCATTGAAAATACCTTATAATATAACGTAATATTCTGTGTATCATTGAAAATACCTTATAATATAACGTAATATGCAGTGTATCATTGAAAATACCTTATAATATAACGTAATATGCAGTGTATCATTGAAAATTCCTTATAATATAACGTAATATGCAGAGTATCATTGGAAATACCTTATAATATATCGTAATTTTTTAGTGTATCATTGAAAATACCTAATAATATAACGTAATATGCAGTGTATCATCGAAATTACCTTATAATAAAACGTAATATGCAGTGTATCATTGAAAATACCTTATATTAAAACGTAATATGCAGTGTATCATTGAAAATACCTTATAATATAACGTAATATGCAGTGTACCATTGAAAATACCTTATAATATAACGTAATATGCAGTGTATCATTGAAAATACCTTATAATATAACGTAATATACAGTGTATCATTGAAAATACCTTAGAATATAACGTAATATGCCGTGTATCATTGAAAATACCTTATGATATAACGTAATATGCAGTGTATCATTGAAAATACCTTATAATATAACGTAATATGCAGTGTATCATTGAAAATACCTTATAATATAACGTAATATGCAGTGTATCATTGAAAATACCTTCCCATATAACGTAATATGCAGTGTATCATTGAAAATACCTTATAATATATCGTAATTTGTAGTGTATCAATGAAAATACCTTCTCATATAACGTAATATGCAGTGTATCATTGAAAATACTTTATAATATATCGTTATTTGTAGTGTATCTTTGAAAATACCTTATAATATAACGTAATATGCAGTGTATCATTGAAAATACCTTATAATATATAGTAGTTTATCATTGAAAATACCTTATAATATAACTTAATATGCAGTGTATCATTGAAAATACCTTATAATATAACGTAATATTCTGTGTATCATTGAAAATACCTTATAATATAACGTAATATGCAGTATATCATTGAAAATACATTATAATATAACGTAATATAGCGGTGTATCATTGAAAATACCTTATAATATAACGTAATATGCAGTGTATCATTGAAAATACCTTGTAATATATAGTAGTTTATCATTGAAAATACCTTATAATATAACGTAATATTCTGTGTATCATTGAAAATACCTTATAATATAACGTAATATGCAGTGTATCATTGAAAATACCTTATAATATAACGTAATATGCAGTGTATCATTGAAAATTCCTTATAATATAACGTAATATGCAGAGTATCATTGGAAATACCTTATAATATATCGTAATTTTTTAGTGTATCATTGAAAATACCTAATAATATAACGTAATATGCAGTGTATCATCGAAATTACCTTATAATAAAACGTAATATGCAGTGTATCATTGAAAATACCTTATAATAAAACGTAATATGCAGTGTATCATTGAAAATACCTTATAATATATAGTAGTTTATCATTGAAAATACCTTATAATATAACGTAACATTCTGTGTATCATTGCCTTATAATATAACGTAATATGCAATGTATCATTGGAAATACCTTAGAATATATGGTAATTCTAGGCTATCAATGAAAATACCTTATAATATAACGTAATATGCAGTGTATCATTGAAAATACCTTATAATATAACGTAATATGCAGTGTATCATTGAAAATACCTTCCCATATAACGTAATATGCAGTGTATCATTGAAAATACCTTATAATATATGGTAATTTGTAGTGTATCATTGAAACTACCTTGTAATATATACTAGTTTATCATTGAAAATACCTTATAATGTAACGTAATATGCTGTGTATCATTGAAAATACCTTATAATATAACGTAATATGCAGTGTATCATTGAAAATACCTTATAATAAAACGTAATATGCAGGGTATCATTGAAAATACCTTATAATATAACGTAATATGCAATGTATCATTGGAAATACCTTAGAATATATGGTAATTCTAGGCTATCACTGAAAATACCTTATAATATAACGTAATATGCAGTGTATCATTGAAAATACCTTATAATATAACGTAATATGCAGTGTATCATTGAAAATACCTTATAATATAACGTAATATGCAGTGTATCATTGAAAATACCTTATAATATATCGTAATTTGTAGTGTATCATTGAAAATACCTAATAATATAACGTAATA
Source organism: Lasioglossum lativentre (assembly GCA_916610255.1). Taxonomy (NCBI): domain Eukaryota; kingdom Metazoa; phylum Arthropoda; class Insecta; order Hymenoptera; family Halictidae; genus Lasioglossum; species Lasioglossum lativentre. The sequence continues at coordinate 17,632 of CAKAJI010000555.1, forward strand.
TGCAGTGTATCATCGAAATTACCTTATAATAAAACGTAATATGCAGTGTATCATTGAAAATACCTTATAATAAAACGTAATATGCAGTGTATCATTGAAAATACCTTATAATATATAGTAGTTTATCATTGAAAATACCTTATAATATAACTTAATATGCAGTGTATCATTGAAAATACCTTATGATATAACGTAATATGCAGTGTATCATTGAAAATACCTTTGAATATATGGTAATTCTTGTCTATCAATGAAAATACCTTATGATATAACGTAATATGCAGTGTATCATTGAAAATACCTTATAATATAACGTAATATGCAGGGTATCATTGAAAATACCTTATAATATATCGTAATTTGTAGTGTATCAATGAAAATACCTTCTCATATAACGTAATATGCAGTGTATCATTGAAAATACCTTATAATATATCGTAATTTGTAGTGTATCATTGAAAATACCTTATAATATAACGTAATATGCAGTGTATCATTGAAAATACATTATAATATAACGTAATATGCGGTGTATCATTGAAAATACCTTATAATATAACGTAATATGCAGTGTATCATTGAAGATACCTCATAATATATCGTAATTTTTTAGTGTATCATTGAAAATACCTAATAATATAACGTAATATGCTGTGTATCATTGAAAATACCTTATAATATATCGTAATTTGTAGTGTATCAGTGAAAATACCTTATAATATAAAGTAATATGCAGTGTATCATTGAAAATACCTTATAATCTATCGTAATTTGTAGTGTATCATTGAAACTACCTTGTAATATATACTAGTTTATCATTGAAAATACCTTATAATGTAACGTAATATGCTGTGTATCATTGAAAATACCTTATAATATAACGTAATATGCAGTGTATCATTGAAAATACCTTATAATATATAGTAGTTTATCATTGAAAATACCTTATAATATAACGTAACATTCTGTGTATCATTGCCTTATAATATAACGTAATATGCAATGTATCATTGGAAATACCTTAGAATATATGGTAATTCTAGGCTATCATTGAAAATACCTTATAATATAACGTAATATGCAGTGTATCATTGAAAATACCTTATAATATAACGTAATATGCAGTGTATCATTGAAAATACCTTCCCATATAACGTAATATGCAGTGTATCATTGAAAATACCTTATAATATATGGTAATTTGTAGTGTATCATTGAAACTACCTTGTAATATATAGTAGTTTATCATTGAAAATACCTTATAATGTAACGTAATATGCTGTGTATCATTGAAAATACCTTATAATATAACGTAATATGCAGTGTATCATTGAAAATACCTTATAATAAAACGTAATATGCAGGGTATCATTGAAAATACCTTATAATATAACGTAATATGCAATGTATCATTGGAAATACCTTAGAATATATGGTAATTCTAGGCTATCACTGAAAATACCTTATAATATAACGTAATATGCAGTGTATCATTGAAAATACCTTATAATATAACGTAATATGCAGTGTATCATTGAAAATACATTATAATATAACGTAATATGCAGTGTATCATTGAAAATACCTTATAATATATCGTAATTTGTAGTGTATCATTGAAAATACCTTATAATATAACGTAATATGCAGTGTATCATTGAAAATACCTTATAATATAACGTAATATGCACTGTATCATTGAAGATACCTCATAATATATGGTAATTTGTAGTGTATCAATGAAAATACCTTATAATATAACGTAATATGCAGTGTATCATTGAAAATACCTTATAATATAACGTAATATGCAGTGTATCATTGAAAATACATTATAATATAACGTAATATGCGGTGTATCATTGAAAATACCTTATAATATAACGTAATATGCAGTGTATCATTGAAAATACCTTGTAATATATAGTAGTTTATCATTGAAAATACCTTATAATATAACGTAATATTCTGTGTATCATTGAAAATACCTTATAATATAACGTAATATGCAGTATATCATTGAAAATACATTATAATATAACGTAATATAGCGGTGTATCATTGAAAATACCTTATAATATAACGTAATATGCAGTGTATCATTGAAAATACCTTGTAATATATAGTAGTTTATCATTGAAAATACCTTATAATATAACGTAATATTCTGTGTATCATTGAAAATACCTTATAATATAACGTAATATGCAGTGTATCATTGAAAATACCTTATAATATAACGTAATATGCAGTGTATCATTGAAAATTCCTTATAATATAACGTAATATGCAGAGTATCATTGGAAATACCTTATAATATATCGTAATTTTTTAGTGTATCATTGAAAATACCTAATAATATAACGTAATATGCAGTGTATCATCGAAATTACCTTATAATAAAACGTAATATGCAGTGTATCATTGAAAATACCTTATATTAAAACGTAATATGCAGTGTATCATTGAAAATACCTTATAATATAACGTAATATGCAGTGTACCATTGAAAATACCTTATAATATAACGTAATATGCAGTGTATCATTGAAAATACCTTATAATATAACGTAATATACAGTGTATCATTGAAAATACCTTAGAATATAACGTAATATGCCGTGTATCATTGAAAATACCTTATGATATAACGTAATATGCAGTGTATCATTGAAAATACCTTATAATATAACGTAATATGCAGTGTATCATTGAAAATACCTTATAATATAACGTAATATGCAGTGTATCATTGAAAATACCTTCCCATATAACGTAATATGCAGTGTATCATTGAAAATACCTTATAATATATCGTAATTTGTAGTGTATCAATGAAAATACCTTCTCATATAACGTAATATGCAGTGTATCATTGAAAATACTTTATAATATATCGTTATTTGTAGTGTATCTTTGAAAATACCTTATAATATAACGTAATATGCAGTGTATCATTGAAAATACCTTATAATATATAGTAGTTTATCATTGAAAATACCTTATAATATAACTTAATATGCAGTGTATCATTGAAAATACCTTATAATATAACGTAATATTCTGTGTATCATTGAAAATACCTTATAATATAACGTAATATGCAGTATATCATTGAAAATACATTATAATATAACGTAATATAGCGGTGTATCATTGAAAATACCTTATAATATAACGTAATATGCAGTGTATCATTGAAAATACCTTGTAATATATAGTAGTTTATCATTGAAAATACCTTATAATATAACGTAATATTCTGTGTATCATTGAAAATACCTTATAATATAACGTAATATGCAGTGTATCATTGAAAATACCTTATAATATAACGTAATATGCAGTGTATCATTGAAAATTCCTTATAATATAACGTAATATGCAGAGTATCATTGGAAATACCTTATAATATATCGTAATTTTTTAGTGTATCATTGAAAATACCTAATAATATAACGTAATATGCAGTGTATCATCGAAATTACCTTATAATAAAACGTAATATGCAGTGTATCATTGAAAATACCTTATAATAAAACGTAATATGCAGTGTATCATTGAAAATACCTTATAATATATAGTAGTTTATCATTGAAAATACCTTATAATATAACTTAATATGCAGTGTATCATTGAAAATACCTTATGATATAACGTAATATGCAGTGTATCATTGAAAATACCTTTGAATATATGGTAATTCTTGTCTATCAATGAAAATACCTTATGATATAACGTAATATGCAGTGTATCATTGAAAATACCTTATAATATAACGTAATATGCAGGGTATCATTGAAAATACCTTATAATATATCGTAATTTGTAGTGTATCAATGAAAATACCTTCTCATATAACGTAATATGCAGTGTATCATTGAAAATACCTTATAATATATCGTAATTTGTAGTGTATCATTGAAACTACCTTGTAATCTAACGTAATATGCAGTGTATCATTGAAAATACCTTATAATATAACGTAATATGCAGTGTATCATTGAAAATACCTTCCCATATAACGTAATATGCAGTGTATCATAGAAAATACCTTATAATATATCGTAATTTGTAGTGTATCAATGAAAATACCTTCTCATATAACGTAATATGCAGTGTATCATTGAAAATACCTTAGAATATATGGTAATTCTAGTCTAACAATGAAAATACCTTATCGTATAACGTAATATGCAGTGCATCATTGAAAATACCTTATAATATAACGTAATATGCAGTTTATCATTGAAAATACCTTATAATATAACGTAATATGCAGGGTATAATTGAAAATACCTTATAATATATCGTAATTTGTAGTGTATCATTGAAAATACCTTAGAATATATGGTAATTCTAGTCTATCAATGAAAATACCTTATAATATAACGTAATATGCAGTGTATCATTGAAAATACCTTATAATATATAGTAGTTTATCATTGAAAACACCTTATAATATAACGTAATATGCAGTGTATCATTGAAAATACCTTATAATATATAGCAGTTTATCATTGAAAATACCTTTTAATATAACTTAATATGCAGTGTATCATTGAAAATACCTTATAATATAACGTAATATGCAGTGTATCATTGAAAATACCTTATAATATAACGTAATATGCAGGGTATAATTGAAAATACCTTATAATATATCGTAATTTGTAGTGTATCATTGAAAATACCTTATAATATAACGTAATATGCAGTGTATCATTGAAAATACCTTATAATATAACGTAATATGCAGTGTATCATTGAAAATACCTTAGAATATATGGTAATTCTAGTCGATCAATGAAAATACCTTATAATATAACGTAATATGCAGTGTATCATTGAAAATACCTTATAATATAACGTAATATGCAGGTTATCATTGAAAATACCTTATAATATATCGTAATTTGTAGTGTATCATTGAAAATACCTTAGAATATATGGTAATTCTAGTCTATCAATGAAAATACCTTATAATATAACGTAATATGCAGTGTATCATTGAAAATACCTTATAATATATAGTAGTTTATCATTGAAAACACCTTATAATATAACGTAATATGCAGTGTATCATTGAAAATACCTTATAATATATAGCAGTTTATCATTGAAAATACCTTTTAATATAACTTAATATGCAGTGTATCATTGAAAATACCTTATAATATAACGTAATATGCAGTGTATCATTGAAAATACCTTATAATATAACGTAATATGCAGGGTATAATTGAAAATACCTTATAATATATCGTAATTTGTAGTGTATCATTGAAAATACCTTATAATATAACGTAATATGCAGTGTATCATTGAAAATACCTTATAATATATCGTAATTTGTAGTGTATCAATGAAAATACCTTATAATATAAAGTAATATGCAGTGTATCATTGAAAATACCTTATAATCTATCGTAATTTGTAGTGTATCATTGAAACTACCTTGTAATATATACTAGTTTATCATTGAAAATACCTTATAATGTAACGGAATATGCTGTGTATCATTGAAAATACCTTATAATATAACGTAATATGCAGTGTATCATTGAAAATACCTTATAATATATAGTAGTTTATCATTGAAAATACCTTATAATATAACGTAACATTCTGTGTATCATTGCCTTATAATATAACGTAATATGCAATGTATCATTGGAAATACCTTAGAATATATGGTAATTCTAGGCTATCAATGAAAATACCTTATAATATAACGTAATATGCAGTGTATCATTGAAAATACCTTATAATATAACGTAATATGCAGGTTATCATTGAAAATACCTTATAATATATCGTAATTTGTAGTGTATCATTGAAAATACCTTAGAATATATGGTAATTCTAGTCTATCAATGAAAATACCTTATAATATAACGTAATATGCAGTGTATCATTGAAAATACCTTATAATATATAGTAGTTTATCATTGAAAACACCTTATAATATAACGTAATATGCAGTGTATCATTGAAAATACCTTATAATATATAGCAGTTTATCATTGAAAATACCTTTTAATATAACTTAATATGCAGTGTATCATTGAAAATACCTTATAATATAACGTAATATGCAGTGTATCATTGAAAATACCTTATAATATAACGTAATATGCAGGGTATAATTGAAAATACCTTATAATATATCGTAATTTGTAGTGTATCATTGAAAATACCTTATAATATAACGTAATATGCAGTGTATCATTGAAAATACCTTATAATATAACGTAATATGCAGTGTATCATTGAAAATACCTTAGAATATATGGTAATTCTAGTCGATCAATGAAAATACCTTATAATATAACGTAATATGCAGTGTATCATTGAAAATACCTTATAATATAACGTAATATGCAGGTTATCATTGAAAATACCTTATAATATATCGTAATTTGTAGTGTATCATTGAAAATACCTTAGAATATATGGTAATTCTAGTCTATCAATGAAAATACCTTATAATATAACGTAATATGCAGTGTATCATTGAAAATACCTTATAATATATAGCAGTTTATCATTGAAAATACCTTTTAATATAACTTAATATGCAGTGTATCATTGAAAATACCTTATAATATAACGTAATATGCAGTGTATCATTGAAAATACCTTATAATATATAGCAGTTTATCATTGAAAATACCTTTTAATATAACTTAATATGCAGTGTATCATTGAAAATACCTTATAATATAACGTAATATGCAGTGTATCATTGAAAATACCTTATAATATAACGTAATATGCAGGGTATAATTGAAAATACCTTATAATATATCGTAATTTGTAGTGTATCATTGAAAATACCTTATAATATAACGTAATATGCAGTGTATCATTGAAAATACCTTATAATATAACGTAATATGCAGTGTATCATTGAAAATACCTTAGAATATATGGTAATTCTAGTCTATCAATGAAAATACCTTATAATATAACGTAATATGCAGTGTATCATTGAAAATACCTTATAATATAACGTAATATGCAGGTTATCATTGAAAATACCTTATAATATATCGTAATTTGTAGTGTATCATTGAAAATACCTTATAATATATCGTAATTTGTAGTGTATCATTGAAAATACCATATAGTATAACGTAATATGCAGTGCATCATTGAAAATACCTTATAATATAACGTAATATGCAGTGTATCATTGAAAATACCTTATAATATAACGTAATATGCCGTGTATCATTGAAAATACCTTATGATATAACGTAATATGCAGTGTATCATTGAAAATACCTTATAATATAAAGTAATATGCAGTGTATCATTGAAAATACCTTATAATATATCGTAATTTGTAGTGTATCATTGAAACTACCTTGTAATATATAGTAGTTTATCATTGAAAATACCTTATAATATAACGTAATATGCAGTGTATCATTGAAAATACCTTATAATATAACGTAATATGCAGTGTATCATTGAAAATACCTTCCCATATAACGTAATATGCAGTGTATCATTGAAAATACCTTATAATATAACGTAATATGCAGGTTATCATTGAAAATACCTTATAATATATCGTAATTTGTAGTGTATCATTGTAAATACCTTATAATATATCGTAATTTGTAGTGTATCATTGAAAATACCATATAGTATAACGTAATATGCAGTGCATCATTGAAAATACCTTATAATATAACGTAATATGCAGTGTATCATTGAAAATACCTTATAATATAACGTAATATGCCGTGTATCATTGAAAATACCTTATGATATAACGTAATATGCAGTGTATCATTGAAAATACCTTATAATATAAAGTAATATGCAGTGTATCATTGAAAATACCTTATAATATATCGTAATTTGTAGTGTATCATTGAAACTACCTTGTAATATATAGTAGTTTATCATTGAAAATACCTTATAATATAACGTAATATGCAGTGTATCATTGAAAATACCTTATAATATAACGTAATATGCAGTGTATCATTGAAAATACCTTCCCATATAACGTAATATGCAGTGTATCATTGAAAATACCTTATAATATATCGTAATTTGTAGTGTATCAATGAAAATACCTTCTCATATAACGTAATATGCAGTGTATCATTGAAAATACTTTATAATATATCGTTATTTGTAGTGTATCTTTGAAAATACCTTATAATATAACGTAATATGCAGTGTATCATTGAAAATACCTTATAATATATAGTAGTTTATCACTGAAAATACCTTATAATATAACGTAATATGCAGTGTATCATTGAAAATACCTTATAATATAACGTAATATGCAGTGTATCATTGAAAATACCTTATAATATAACGTAATATGCAGTGTATCATTGAAAATACCTTATAATATATCGTAATTTGTAGTGTATCATTGAAAATACCTTATAATATAACGTAATATGCAGAGTATCATTGGAAATACCTTATAATATATCGTAATTTTTTAGTGTATCATTGAAAATAACTAATAATATAACGTAATATGCAGTGTATCATCGAAATTACCTTATAATAAAACGTAATATGCAGTGTATCATTGAAAATACCTTATAATATAACGTAATATGCAGGTTATCATTGAAAATACCTTATAATATATCGTAATTTGTAGTGTATCATTGAAAATACCTTAGAATATATGGTAATTCTAGTCTATCATTGAAAATACCTTATAATATAACGTAATATGCAGTGTATCATTGAAAATACCTTAGAATATATGGTAATTCTAGTCTATCAATGAAAATACCTTATAATATAACGTAATATGCAGTGTATCATTGAAAATACCTTATAATATAACGTAATATGCAGGTTATCATTGAAAATACCTTATAATATATCGTAATTTGTAGTGTATCGTTGAAAATACCTTAGAATATATGGTAATTCTAGTCTATCATTGAAAATACCTTATAATATAACGTAATATGCAGTGTATCATTGAAAATACCTTATAATATATGGTAATTCTAGTCTGTCAATGAAAATACCTTATAATATAACGTAATATGCAGTGCATCATTGAAAATACCTTATAATATAACGTAATATGCAGTGTATCATTGAAAATACCTTATAATATAACGTAATATGCCGTGTATCATTGAAAATACCTTATGATATAACGTAATATGCAGTGTATCATTGAAAATACCTTATAATATAAAGTAATATGCAGTGTATCATTGAAAATACCTTATAATATATCGTAATTTGTAGTGTATCATTGAAACTACCTTCTCATATAACGTAATATGCAGGTTATCATTGAAAATACCTTATAATATATCGTAATTTGTAGTGTATCATTGAAAATACCTTATAATATATCGTAATTTGTAGTGTATCATTGAAAATACCATATAGTATAACGTAATATGCAGTGCATCATTGAAAATACCTTATAATATAACGTAATATGCAGTGTATCATTGAAAATACCTTATAATATAACGTAATATGCCGTGTATCATTGAAAATACCTTATGATATAACGTAATATGCAGTGTATCATTGAAAATACCTTATAATATAAAGTAATATGCAGTGTATCATTGAAAATACCTTATAATATATCGTAATTTGTAGTGTATCATTGAAACTACCTTGTAATATATAGTAGTTTATCATTGAAAATACCTTATAATATAACGTAATATGCAGTGTATCATTGAAAATACCTTATAATATAACGTAATATGCAGTGTATCATTGAAAATACCTTCCCATATAACGTAATATGCAGTGTATCATTGAAAATACCTTATAATATATCGTAATTTGTAGTGTATCAATGAAAATACCTTCTCATATAACGTAATATGCAGTGTATCATTGAAAATACTTTATAATATATCGTTATTTGTAGTGTATCTTTGAAAATACCTTATAATATAACGTAATATGCAGTGTATCATTGAAAATACCTTATAATATATAGTAGTTTATCACTGAAAATACCTTATAATATAACGTAATATGCAGTGTATCATTGAAAATACCTTATAATATAACGTAATATGCAGTGTATCATTGAAAATACATTATAATATAACGTAATATGCAGTGTATCATTGAAAATACCTTATAATATATCGTAATTTGTAGTGTATCATTGAAAATACCTTATAATATAACGTAATATGCAGAGTATCATTGGAAATACCTTATAATATATCGTAATTTTTTAGTGTATCATTGAAAATAACTAATAATATAACGTAATATGCAGTGTATCATCGAAATTACCTTATAATAAAACGTAATATGCAGTGTATCATTGAAAATACCTTATAATATAACGTAATATGCAGGTTATCATTGAAAATACCTTATAATATATCGTAATTTGTTGTGTATCATTGAAAATACCTTAGAATATATGGTAATTCTAGTCTATCAATGAAAATACCTTATAATATAACGTAATATGCAGTGTATCATTGAAAATACCTTATAATATAACGGAATATGCAGGGTATCATTGAAAATACCTTATAATATAACGTAATATGCAGTGTATCATTGAAAATACCTTCCCATATAACGTAATATGCAGTGTATCATTGAAAATACCTTATAATATATCGTAATTTGTAGTGTATCAATGAAAATACCTTCTCATATAACGTAATATGCAGTGTATCATTGAAAATACTTTATAATATATCGTTATTTGTAGTGTATCTTTGAAAATACCTTATAATATAACGTAATATGCAGTGTATCATTGAAAATACCTTATAATATATAGTAGTTTATCACTGAAAATACCTTATAATATAACGTAATATGCAGTGTATCATTGAAAATACCTTATAATATAACGTAATATGCAGTGTATCATTGAAAATACCTTATAATATAACGTAATATGCAGTGTATCATTGAAAATACCTTATAATATATCGTAATTTGTAGTGTATCATTGAAAATACCTTATAATATAACGTAATATGCAGAGTATCATTGGAAATACCTTATAATATATCGTAATTTTTTAGTGTATCATTGAAAATAACTAATAATATAACGTAATATGCAGTGTATCATCGAAATTACCTTATAATAAAACGTAATATGCAGTGTATCATTGAAAATACCTTATAATATAACGTAATATGCAGGTTATCATTGAAAATACCTTATAATATATCGTAATTTGTTGTGTATCATTGAAAATACCTTAGAATATATGGTAATTCTAGTCTATCAATGAAAATACCTTATAATATAACGTAATATGCAGTGTATCATTGAAAATACCTTATAATATAACGGAATATGCAGGGTATCATTGAAAATACCTTATAATATAACGTAATATGCAGTGTATCATTGAAAATACCTTATAATATCACGTAATATGCAGGTTATCATTGAAAAATACCTTATAATAATCGTAATTTGTAGTGTATCATTGAAAATACCTTAGAATATACGTAATTTGTAGTGTATCATTGAAAATACCTAGAATATATGGTAATTCTAGTCTATCAATGAAAATACCTTATAATATAACGTAATATGCAGTGTATCATTGAAAATACCTTATAATATATAGTAGTTTATCATTGAAAATACCTTATAATATAACGTAATATGCAGGTTATCATGAAAATACCCTTATAATATATCGTAATTTGTAGTGTATCATTGAAAATACCTTAGAATATATGGTAATTCTAGTCTATCATTGAAAATACCTTATAATATAACGTAATATGCAGTGTATCATTGAAAATACCTTAGAATATATGGTAATTCTAGTCTATCAATGAAAATACCTTATAATATAACGTAATATGCAGTGTATCATTGAAAATACCTTATAATATAACGTAATATGCAGGTTATCATTGAAAATACCTTATAATATATCGTAATTTGTAGTGTATCGTTGAAAATACCTTAGAATATATGGTAATTCTAGTCTATCATTGAAAATACCTTATAATATAACGTAATATGCAGTGTATCATTGAAAATACCTTATAATATATGGTAATTCTGGTCTGTCAATGAAAATACCTTATAATATAACGTAATATGCAGTGCATCATTGAAAATACCTTATAATATAACGTAATATGCAGTGTATCATTGAAAATACCTTATAATATAACGTAATATGCCGTGTATCATTGAAAATACCTTATGATATAACGTAATATGCAGTGTATCATTGAAAATACCTTATAATATAAAGTAATATGCAGTGTATCATTGAAAATACCTTATAATATATCGTAATTTGTAGTGTATCATTGAAACTACCTTCTCATATAACGTAATATGCAGTGTATCATTGAAAATACTTTATAATATATCGTTATTTGTAGTGTATCTTTGAAAATACCTTATAATATAACGTAATATGCAGTGTATCATTGAAAATACCTTATAATATATAGTAGTTTATCACTGAAAATACCTTATAATATAACGTAATATGCAGTGTATCATTGAAAATACCTTATAATATAACGTAATATGCAGTGTATCATTGAAAATACATTATAATATAACGTAATATGCAGTGTATCATTGAAAATACCTTATAATATAACGTAATATGCAGTGTATCATTGAAAATACCTTAGAATATATGGTAATTCTAGTCGATCAATGAAAATACCTTATAATATAACGTAATATGCAGTGTATCATTGAAAATACCTTATAATATAACGTAATATGCAGGTTATCATTGAAAATACCTTATAATATATCGTAATTTGTAGTGTATCATTGAAAATACCTTAGAATATATGGTAATTCTAGTCTATCAATGAAAATACCTTATAATATAACGTAATATGCAGTGTATCATTGAAAATACCTTATAATATATAGTAGTTTATCATTGAAAACACCTTATAATATAACGTAATATGCAGTGTATCATTGAAAATACCTTATAATATATAGCAGTTTATCATTGAAAATACCTTTTAATATAACTTAATATGCAGTGTATCATTGAAAATACCTTATAATATAACGTAATATGCAGTGTATCATTGAAAATACCTTATAATATAACGTAATATGCAGGGTATAATTGAAAATACCTTATAATATATCGTAATTTGTAGTGTATCATTGAAAATACCTTATAATATAACGTAATATGCAGTGTATCATTGAAAATACCTTATAATATATCGTAATTTGTAGTGTATCATTGAAAATACCTTATAATATAAAGTAATATGCAGTGTATCATTGAAAATACCTTATAATCTATCGTAATTTGTAGTGTATCATTGAAACTACCTTGTAATATATACTAGTTTATCATTGAAAATACCTTATAATGTAACGTAATATGCTGTGTATCATTGAAAATACCTTATAATATAACGTAATATGCAGTGTATCATTGAAAATACCTTATAATATATAGTAGTTTATCATTGAAAATACCTTATAATATAACGTAACATTCTGTGTATCATTGCCTTATAATATAACGTAATATGCAATGTATCATTGGAAATACCTTAGAATATATGGTAATTCTAGGCTATCAATGAAAATACCTTATAATATAACGTAATATGCAGTGTATCATTGAAAATACCTTATAATATAACGTAATATGCAGTGTATCATTGAAAATACCTTAGACTATATGGTAATTCTAGTCGATCAATGAAAATACCTTATAATATAACGTAATATGCAGTGTATCATTGAAAATACCTTATAATATAACGTAATATGCAGGTTATCATTGAAAATACCTTATAATATATCGTAATTTGTAGTGTATCATTGAAAATACCTTAGAATATATGGTAATTCTAGTCTATCAATGAAAATACCTTATAATATAACGTAATATGCAGTGTATCATTGAAAATACCTTATAATATATAGTAGTTTATCATTGAAAACACCTTATAATATAACGTAATATGCAGTGTATCATTGAAAATACCTTATAATATATAGCAGTTTATCATTGAAAATACCTTTTAATATAACTTAATATGCAGTGTATCATTGAAAATACCTTATAATATAACGTAATATGCAGTGTATCATTGAAAATACCTTATAATATAACGTAATATGCAGGGTATAATTGAAAATACCTTATAATATATCGTAATTTGTAGTGTATCATTGAAAATACCTTATAATATAACGTAATATGCAGTGTATCATTGAAAATACCTTATAATATAACGTAATATGCAGTGTATCATTGAAAATACCTTAGAATATATGGTAATTCTAGTCTATCAATGAAAATACCTTATAATATAACGTAATATGCAGTGTATCATTGAAAATACCTTATAATATAACGTAATATGCAGGTTATCATTGAAAATACCTTATAATATATCGTAATTTGTAGTGTATCATTGAAAATACCTTATAATATATCGTAATTTGTAGTGTATCATTGAAAATACCATATAGTATAACGTAATATGCAGTGCATCATTGAAAATACCTTATAATATAACGTAATATGCAGTGTATCATTGAAAATACCTTATAATATATCGTAATTTGTAGTGTATCATTGAAAATACCTTAGAATATATGGTAATTCTAGTCTATCAATGAAAATACCTTATAATATAACGTAATATGCCGTGTATCATTGAAAATACCTTATGATATAACGTAATATGCAGGGTATCATTGAAAATACCTTATAATATAAAGTAATATGCAGGTTATCATTGAAAATACCTTATAATATATCGTAATTTGTAGTGTATCATTGAAAATACCTTAGAATATATGGTAATTCTAGTCTATCATTGAAAATACCTTATAATATAACGTAATATGCAGTGTATCATTGAAAATACCTTAGAATATATGGTAATTCTAGTCTATCAATGAAAATACCTTATAATATAACGTAATATGCAGTGTATCATTGAAAATACCTTATAATATAACGTAATATGCAGGTTATCATTGAAAATACCTTATAATATATCGTAATTTGTAGTGTATCGTTGAAAATACCTTAGAATATATGGTAATTCTAGTCTATCATTGAAAATACCTTATAATATAACGTAATATGCAGTGTATCATTGAAAATACCTTATAATATATGGTAATTCTGGTCTGTCAATGAAAATACCTTATAATATAACGTAATATGCAGTGCATCATTGAAAATACCTTATAATATAACGTAATATGCAGTGTATCATTGAAAATACCTTATAATATAACGTAATATGCCGTGTATCATTGAAAATACCTTATGATATAACGTAATATGCAGTGTATCATTGAAAATACCTTAGAATATATGGTAATTCTAGTCTATCAATGAAAATACCTTATAATATAACGTAATATGCAGTGTATCATTGAAAATACCTTATAATATATAGTAGTTTATCATTGAAAACACCTTATAATATAACGTAATATGCAGTGTATCATTGAAAATACCTTATAATATATAGCAGTTTATCATTGAAAATACCTTTTAATATAACTTAATATGCAGTGTATCATTGAAAATACCTTATAATATAACGTAATATGCAGTGTATCATTGAAAATACCTTATAATATAACGTAATATGCAGGGTATAATTGAAAATACCTTATAATATATCGTAATTTGTAGTGTATCATTGAAAATACCTTATAATATAACGTAATATGCAGTGTATCATTGAAAATACCTTATAATATATCGTAATTTGTAGTGTATCAATGAAAATACCTTATAATATAAAGTAATATGCAGTGTATCATTGAAAATACCTTATAATCTATCGTAATTTGTAGTGTATCATTGAAACTACCTTGTAATATATACTAGTTTATCATTGAAAATACCTTATAATGTAACGTAATATGCTGTGTATCATTGAAAATACCTTATAATATAACGTAATATGCAGTGTATCATTGAAAATACCTTATAATATATAGTAGTTTATCATTGAAAATACCTTATAATATAACGTAACATTCTGTGTATCATTGCCTTATAATATAACGTAATATGCAATGTATCATTGGAAATACCTTAGAATATATGGTAATTCTAGGCTATCAATGAAAATACCTTATAATATAACGTAATATGCAGTGTATCATTGAAAATACCTTATAATATAACGTAATATGCAGGTTATCATTGAAAATACCTTATAATATATCGTAATTTGTAGTGTATCATTGAAAATACCTTAGAATATATGGTAATTCTAGTCTATCAATGAAAATACCTTATAATATAACGTAATATGCAGTGTATCATTGAAAATACCTTATAATATATAGTAGTTTATCATTGAAAACACCTTATAATATAACGTAATATGCAGTGTATCATTGAAAATACCTTATAATATATAGCAGTTTATCATTGAAAATACCTTTTAATATAACTTAATATGCAGTGTATCATTGAAAATACCTTATAATATAACGTAATATGCAGTGTATCATTGAAAATACCTTATAATATAACGTAATATGCAGGGTATAATTGAAAATACCTTATAATATATCGTAATTTGTAGTGTATCATTGAAAATACCTTATAATATAACGTAATATGCAGTGTATCATTGAAAATACCTTATAATATAACGTAATATGCAGTGTATCATTGAAAATACCTTAGACTATATGGTAATTCTAGTCGATCAATGAAAATACCTTATAATATAACGTAATATGCAGTGTATCATTGAAAATACCTTATAATATAACGTAATATGCTGGTTATCATTGAAAATACCTTATAATATATCGTAATTTGTAGTGTATCATTGAAAATACCTTAGAATATATGGTAATTCTAGTCTATCAATGAAAATACCTTATAATATAACGTAATATGCAGTGTATCATTGAAAATACCTTATAATATATAGTAGTTTATCATTGAAAACACCTTATAATATAACGTAATATGCAGTGTATCATTGAAAATACCTTATAATATATAGCAGTTTATCATTGAAAATACCTTTTAATATAACTTAATATGCAGTGTATCATTGAAAATACCTTATAATATAACGTAATATGCAGTGTATCATTGAAAATACCTTATAATATAACGTAATATGCAGGGTATAATTGAAAATACCTTATAATATATCGTAATTTGTAGTGTATCATTGAAAATACCTTATAATATAACGTAATATGCAGTGTATCATTGAAAATACCTTATAATATAACGTAATATGCAGTGTATCATTGAAAATACCTTAGAATATATGGTAATTCTAGTCTATCAATGAAAATACCTTATAATATAACGTAATATGCAGTGTATCATTGAAAATACCTTATAATATAACGTAATATGCAGGTTATCATTGAAAATACCTTATAATATATCGTAATTTGTAGTGTATCATTGAAAATACCTTATAATATATCGTAATTTGTAGTGTATCATTGAAAATACCATATAGTATAACGTAATATGCAGTGCATCATTGAAAATACCTTATAATATAACGTAATATGCAGTGTATCATTGAAAATACCTTATAATATATCGTAATTTGTAGTGTATCATTGAAAATACCTTAGAATATATGGTAATTCTAGTCTATCAATGAAAATACCTTATAATATAACGTAATATGCCGTGTATCATTGAAAATACCTTATAATATAACGTAATATGCAGTGTATCATTGAAAATACCTTATAATATAACGTAATATGCAGGGTATAATTGAAAATACCTTATAATATATCGTAATTTGTAGTGTATCATTGAAAATACCTTATAATATAACGTAATATGCAGTGTATCATTGAAAATACCTTATAATATATCGTAATTTGTAGTGTATCAATGAAAATACCTTATAATATAAAGTAATATGCAGTGTATCATTGAAAATACCTTATAATCTATCGTAATTTGTAGTGTATCATTGAAACTACCTTGTAATATATACTAGTTTATCATTGAAAATACCTTATAATGTAACGTAATATGCTGTGTATCATTGAAAATACCTTATAATATAACGTAATATGCAGTGTATCATTGAAAATACCTTATAATATATAGTAGTTTATCATTGAAAATACCTTATAATATAACGTAACATTCTGTGTATCATTGCCTTATAATATAACGTAATATGCAATGTATCATTGGAAATACCTTAGAATATATGGTAATTCTAGGCTATCAATGAAAATACCTTATAATATAACGTAATATGCAGTGTATCATTGAAAATACCTTATAATATAACGTAATATGCAGGTTATCATTGAAAATACCTTATAATATATCGTAATTTGTAGTGTATCATTGAAAATACCTTAGAATATATGGTAATTCTAGTCTATCAATGAAAATACCTTATAATATAACGTAATATGCAGTGTATCATTGAAAATACCTTATAATATATAGTAGTTTATCATTGAAAACACCTTATAATATAACGTAATATGCAGTGTATCATTGAAAATACCTTATAATATATAGCAGTTTATCATTGAAAATACCTTTTAATATAACTTAATATGCAGTGTATCATTGAAAATACCTTATAATATAACGTAATATGCAGTGTATCATTGAAAATACCTTATAATATAACGTAATATGCAGGGTATAATTGAAAATACCTTATAATATATCGTAATTTGTAGTGTATCATTGAAAATACCTTATAATATAACGTAATATGCAGTGTATCATTGAAAATACCTTATAATATAACGTAATATGCAGTGTATCATTGAAAATACCTTAGACTATATGGTAATTCTAGTCGATCAATGAAAATACCTTATAATATAACGTAATATGCAGTGTATCATTGAAAATACCTTATAATATAACGTAATATGCAGGTTATCATTGAAAATACCTTATAATATATCGTAATTTGTAGTGTATCATTGAAAATACCTTAGAATATATGGTAATTCTAGTCTATCAATGAAAATACCTTATAATATAACGTAATATGCAGTGTATCATTGAAAATACCTTATAATATATAGTAGTTTATCATTGAAAACACCTTATAATATAACGTAATATGCAGTGTATCATTGAAAATACCTTATAATATATAGCAGTTTATCATTGAAAATACCTTTTAATATAACGTAATATGCAGTGTATCATTGAAAATACCTTATAATATAACGTAATATGCAGTGTATCATTGAAAATACCTTATAATATAACGTAATATGCAGGGTATAATTGAAAATACCTTATAATATATCGTAATTTGTAGTGTATCATTGAAAATACCTTATAATATAACGTAATATGCAGTGTATCATTGAAAATACCTTATAATATAACGTAATATGCAGTGTATCATTGAAAATACCTTAGAATATATGGTAATTCTAGTCTATCAATGAAAATACCTTATAATATAACGTAATATGCAGTGTATCATTGAAAATACCTTATAATATAACGTAATATGCAGGTTATCATTGAAAATACCTTATAATATATCGTAATTTGTAGTGTATCATTGAAAATACCTTATAATATATCGTAATTTGTAGTGTATCATTGAAAATACCATATAGTATAACGTAATATGCAGTGCATCATTGAAAATACCTTATAATATAACGTAATATGCAGTGTATCATTGAAAATACCTTATAATATATCGTAATTTGTAGTGTATCATTGAAAATACCTTAGAATATATGGTAATTCTAGTCTATCAATGAAAATACCTTATAATATAACGTAATATGCCGTGTATCATTGAAAATACCTTATGATATAACGTAATATGCAGGGTATCATTGAAAATACCTTATAATATAAAGTAATATGCAGTGTATCATTGAAAATACCTTATAATATATCGTAATTTGTAGTGTATCATTGAAACTACCTTGTAATATATAGTAGTTTATCATTGAAAATACCTTATAATATAACGTAATATGCAGTGTATCATTGAAAATACCTTATAATATAACGTAATATGCAGTGTATCATTGAAAATACCTTCCCATATAACGTAATATGCAGTGTATCATTGAAAATACCTTATAATATATCGTAATTTGTAGTGTATCAATGAAAATACCTTCTCATATAACGTAATATGCAGTGTATCATTGAAAATACTTTATAATATATCGTAATTTGTAGTGTATCTTTGAAAATACCTTATAATATAACGTAATATGCAGTGTATCATTGAAAATACCTTATAATATATAGTAGTTTATCACTGAAAATACCTTATAATATAACGTAATATGCAGTGTATCATTGAAAATACCTTATAATATAACGTAATATGCAGTGTATCATTGAAAATACATTATAATATAACGTAATATGCAGTGTATCATTGAAAATACCTTATAATATATCGTAATTTGTAGTGTATCATTGAAAATACCTTATAATATAACGTAATATGCAGAGTATCATTGGAAATACCTTATAATATATCGTAATTTTTTAGTGTATCATTGAAAATAACTAATAATATAACGTAATATGCAGTGTATCATCGAAATTACCTTATAATAAAACGTAATATGCAGTGTATCATTGAAAATACCTTATAATATAACGTAATATGCAGGTTATCATTGAAAATACCTTATAATATATCGTAATTTGTTGTGTATCATTGAAAATACCTTAGAATATATGGTAATTCTAGTCTATCAATGAAAATACCTTATAATATAACGTAATATGCAGTGTATCATTGAAAATACCTTATAATATAACGGAATATGCAGGGTATCATTGAAAATACCTTATAATATAACGTAATATGCAGTGTATCATTGAAAATACCTTATAATATAACGTAATATGCAGGTTATCATTGAAAATACCTTATAATATATCGTAATTTGTAGTGTATCATTGAAAATACCTTAGAATATATCGTAATTTGTAGTGTATCATTGAAAATACCTTAGAATATATGGTAATTCTAGTCTATCAATGAAAATACCTTATAATATAACGTAATATGCAGTGTATCATTGAAAATACCTTATAATATATAGTAGTTTATCATTGAAAATACCTTATAATATAACGTAATATGCAGGTTATCATTGAAAATACCTTATAATATATCGTAATTTGTAGTGTATCATTGAAAATACCTTAGAATATATGGTAATTCTAGTCTATCATTGAAAATACCTTATAATATAACGTAATATGCAGTGTATCATTGAAAATACCTTAGAATATATGGTAATTCTAGTCTATCAATGAAAATACCTTATAATATAACGTAATATGCAGTGTATCATTGAAAATACCTTATAATATAACGTAATATGCAGGTTATCATTGAAAATACCTTATAATATATCGTAATTTGTAGTGTATCGTTGAAAATACCTTAGAATATATGGTAATTCTAGTCTATCATTGAAAATACCTTATAATATAACGTAATATGCAGTGTATCATTGAAAATACCTTATAATATATGGTAATTCTAGTCTGTCAATGAAAATACCTTACAATATAACGTAATATGCAGTGTATCATTGAAGATACCTCATAATATATGGTAATTTGTAGTGTATCAATGAAAATACCTTATAATATAACGTAATATGCAGTGTATCATTGAAAATACCTTATAATATAACGTAATATGCAGGTTATCATTGAAAATACCTTATAATATATCGTAATTTGTTGTGTATCATTGAAAATACCTTAGAATATATGGTAATTCTAGTCTATCAATGAAAATACCTTATAATATAACGTAATATGCAGTGTATCATTGAAAATACCTTATAATATAACGGAATATGCAGGGTATCATTGAAAATACCTTATAATATATCGTAATTTGTAGTGTATCATTGAAAATACCTTATAATATAACGTAATATGCAGTGTATCATTGAAAATACCTTATAATATAACGTAATATGCAGTGTATCATTGAAAATACCTTAGAATATATGGTAATTCTAGTCTATCAATGAAAATACCTTATAATATAACGTAATATGCAGTGTATCATTGAAAATACCTTATAATATAACGTAATATGCAGGTTATCATTGAAAATACCTTATAATATATCGTAATTTGTAGTGTATCATTGAAAATACCTTATAATATATCGTAATTTGTAGTGTATCATTGAAAATACCATATAGTATAACGTAATATGCAGTGCATCATTGAAAATACCTTATAATATAACGTAATATGCAGTGTATCATTGAAAATACCTTATAATATATCGTAATTTGTAGTGTATCATTGAAAATACCTTAGAATATATGGTAATTCTAGTCTATCAATGAAAATACCTTATAATATAACGTAATATGCCGTGTATCATTGAAAATACCTTATGATATAACGTAATATGCAGGGTATCATTGAAAATACCTTATAATATAAAGTAATATGCAGTGTATCATTGAAAATACCTTATAATATATCGTAATTTGTAGTGTATCATTGAAACTACCTTGTAATATATAGTAGTTTATCATTGAAAATACCTTATAATATAACGTAATATGCAGTGTATCATTGAAAATACCTTATAATATAACGTAATATGCAGTGTATCATTGAAAATACCTTATAATATAACGTAATATGCAGTGTATCATTGAAAATACCTTATAGTATAACGTAATATGCAGTGCATCATTGAAAATACCTTATAATATAACGTAATATGCAGTGTAACATTGAAAATACCTTATAATATAACGTAATATGCAGGTTATCATTGAAAATACCTTATAGTATAACGTAATATGCAGTGCATCATTGAAAATACCTTATAATATAACGTAATATGCAGTGTATCATTGAAAATACCTTATAGTATAACGTAATATGCGGTGTATCATTGAAAATACCTTATAATATAACGTAATATGCAGTGTATCATTGAAGATACCTCATAATATATCGTAATTTTTTAGTGTATCATTGAAAATACCTAATAATATAACGTAATATGCTGTGTATCATTGAAAATACCTTATAATATATCGTAATTTGTAGTGTATCAATGAAAATACCTTATAATATAAAGTAATATGCAGTGTATCATTGAAAATACCTTATAATCTATCGTAATTTGTAGTGTATCATTGAAACTACCTTGTAATATATACTAGTTTATCATTGAAAATACCTTATAATGTAACGTAATATGCTGTGTATCATTGAAAATACCTTATAATATAACGTAATATGCAGTGTATCATTGAAAATACCTTATAATATATAGTAGTTTATCATTGAAAATACCTTATAATATAACGTAACATTCTGTGTATCATTGCCTTATAATATAACGTAATATGCAATGTATCATTGGAAATACCTTAGAATATATGGTAATTCTAGGCTATCAATGAAAATACCTTATAATATAACGTAATATGCAGTGTATCATTGAAAATACCTTATAATATAACGTAATATGCAGTGTATCATTGAAAATACATTATAATATAACGTAATATGCAGTGTATCATTGAAAATACCTTATAATATATCGTAATTTGTAGTGTATCATTGAAACTACCTTGTAATATATAGTAGTTTATCATTGAAAATACCTTATAATGTAACGTAATATGCTGTGTATCATTGAAAATACCTTATAATATAACGTAATATGCAGTGTATCATTGAAAATACCTTATAATATAACGTAATATGCAGTGTATCATTGAAAATACCTTATAATATAACGTAATATGCAATGTATCATTGGAAATACCTTAGAATATATGGTAATTCTAGGCTATCACTGAAAATACCTTATAATATAACGTAATATGCAGTGTATCATTGAAAATACCTTATAATATAACGTAATATGCAGTGTATCATTGAAAATACCTTGTAATATATAGTAGTTTATCATTGAAAATACCTTATAGTATAACGTAATATGCAGTGTATCATTGAAAATACCTTATAATAAAACGTAATATGCAGTGTATCATTGAAAATACCTTAGAATATATGGTAATTCTAGTCTATCAATGAAAATACCTTATAATACAACCTAATATTGCAGTGTATCATTGAAAATACCTTATAATATATCGTAATTTGTAGTGTATCATTGAAAATACCTTATAGTATAACGTAATATGCAGTGTATCAGTGAAAATACCTTATAATATATCGTAATTTGTAGTGTATCATTGAAAATACCTTATAATATAACGAAATATGCAGTGTATCATTGAAAATACCTTATAATATAACGTAATATGCACTGTATCATTGAAAATACCTTATAATATATCGTAATTTGTAGTGTATCATTGAAACTACCTTGTAATATATAGTAGTTTATCATTGAAAATACCTTATAATGTAACGTAATATGCTGTGTATCATTGAAAATACCTTATAATATAACGTAATATGCACTGTATCATTGAAAATACCTTATAATATAACGTAATATGCAGTGTATCATTGAAAATACCTTATAATATAACGTAATATGCAATGTATCATTGGAAATACCTTAGAATATATGGTAATTCTAGGCTATCACTGAAAATACCTTATAATATAACGTAATATGCAGTGTATCATTGAAAATACCTTATAATATAACGTAATATGCAGTGTATCATTGAAAATACCTTGTAATATATAGTAGTTTATCATTGAAAATACCTTATAGTATAACGTAATATGCAGTGTATCATTGAAAATACCTTATAATAAAACGTAATATGCAGTGTATCATTGAAAATACCTTAGAATATATGGTAATTCTAGTCTATCAATGAAAATACCTTATAATACAACCTAATATTGCAGTGTATCATTGAAAATACCTTATAATATATCGTAATTTGTAGTGTATCATTGAAAATACCATATAGTATAACGTAATATGCAGTGCATCATTGAAAATACCTTATAATATAACGTAATAGGCAGTGTATCATTGAAAATACCTTATAATATAACGTAATATGCCGTGTATCATTGAAAATACCTTATGATATAACGTAATATGCAGTGTATCATTGAAAATTCCTTATAATATAAAGTAATGTGCAGTGTATCATTGAAAATACCTTATAATATATCGTAATTTGTAGTGTATCATTGAAACTACCTTGTAATATATAGTAGTTTATCATTGAAAATACCTTATAATATAACGTAATATGCTGTGTATCATTGAAAATACCTTATAATAAAACGTAATATGCAGTGTATCATTGAAAATACCTTATAATATAAAGTAATATGCAGTGTATCAGTGAAAATACCTTATAATATATCGTAATTTGTAGTGTATCATTGAAACTACCTTGTAATATATAGTAGTTTATCATTGAAAATACCTTATAATATAACGTAATATGCTGTGTATCAGTGAAAATACCTTATAATATATCGTAATTTGTAGTGTATCATTGAAAATACCTTATAATATATAGTAGTTTATCATTGAAAATACCTTATAATAAAACGTAATATGCAGTGTATCATTGAAAATACCTTATAATATAACGTAATATGCAGTGTATCATTGAAAATACCTTATAATATAACGTAATATGCAGTGTATCAGTGAAAATACCTTATAATATATCGTAATTTGTAGTGTATCATTGAAAATACCTTATAATATATAGTAGTTTATCATTGAAAATACCTTATAATATAACGTAATATGCAGTGTATCATTGAAAATACCTTATGATATAACGTAATATGCAGTGTACCATTGAAAATACCTTATAATATAACGTAATATGCAGTGTATCATTGAAAATACCTTATAATATAACGTAATATGCAGTGTATCATTGAAAATACCTTAGAATATATGGTAATTCTAGTCTATCAATGAAAATTGCAGTGTATCATTGAAAATACCTTATAATATATCGTAATTTGTAGTGTATCATTGAAAATACCATGTAGTATAACGTAATATGCAGTGCATCATTGAAAATACCTTATAATATAACGTAATATGCAGTGTATCATTGAAAATACCTTATAATATAACGTAATATGCCGTGTATCATTGAAAATACCTTATGATATAACGTAATATGCAGTGTATCATTGAAAATACCTTATAATATAAAGTAATATGCAGTGTATCAGTGAAAATACCTTATAATATATCGTAATTTGTAGTGTATCATTGAAACTACCTTGTAATATATAGTAGTTTATCATTGAAAATACCTTATAATATAACGTAATATGCTGTGTATCAGTGAAAATACCTTATAATATATCGTAATTTGTAGTGTATCATTGAAAATACCTTATAATATATAGTAGTTTATCATTGAAAATACCTTATAATAAAACGTAATATGCAGTGTATCATTGAAAATACCTTATAATATAACGTAATATGCAGTGTATCATTGAAAATACCATATAGTATAACGTAATATGCAGTGCATCATTGAAAATACCTTATAATATAACGTAATATGCAGTGTATCATTGAAAATACCTTATAATATAACGTAATATGCCGTGTATCATTGAAAATACCTTATGATATAACGTAATATGCAGTGTATCATTGAAAATTCCTTATAATATAAAGTAATGTGCAGTGTATCATTGAAAATACCTTATAATATATCGTAATTTGTAGTGTATCATTGAAACTACCTTGTAATATATAGTAGTTTATCATTGAAAATACCTTATAATATAACGTAATATGCTGTGTATCATTGAAAATACCTTATAATAAAACGTAATATGCAGTGTATCATTGAAAATACCTTATAATATAACGTAATATGCAGTGTATCATTGAAAATACCTTATAATATAACGTAATATGCAGTGTATCAGTGAAAATACCTTATAATATATCGTAATTTGTAGTGTATCATTGAAAATACCTTATAATATAACGTAATATGCAGTGTATCATTGAAAATACCTTATAATATAACGTAATATGCACTGTATCATTGAAGATACCTCATAATATATGGTAATTTGTAGTGTGTCAATGAAAATACCTTATAATATAACGTAATATGCAGTGTATCATTGAAAATACCTTATAATATAACGTAATATGCAGTGTATCATTGAAAATACATTATAATATAACGTAATATGCGGTGTATCATTGAAAATACCTTATAATATAACGTAATATGCAGTGTATCATTGAAAATACCTTGTAATATATAGTAGTTTATCATTGAAAATACCTTATAATATAACGTAATATTCTGTGTATCATTGAAAATACCTTATAATATAACGTAATATGCAGTGTATCATTGAAAATACATTATAATATAACGTAATATAGCGGTGTATCATTGAAAATACCTTATAATATAACGTAATATGCAGTGTATCATTGAAAATACCATGTAATATATAGTAGTTTATCATTGAAAATACCTTATAATATAACGTAATATTCTGTGTATCATTGAAAATACCTTATAATATAACGTAATATGCAGTGTATCATTGAAAATACCTTATAATATAACGTAATATGCAGTGTATCATTGAAAATACCTTGTAATATATAGTAGTTTATCATTGAAAATACCTTATAGTATAACGTAATATGCAGTGTATCATTGAAAATACCTTATAATAAAACGTAATATGCAGTGTATCATTGAAAATACCTTAGAATATATGGTAATTCTAGTCTATCAATGAAAATACCTTATAATACAACCTAATATTGCAGTGTATCATTGAAAATACCTTATAATATATCGTAATTTGTAGTGTATCATTGAAAATACCATATAGTATAACGTAATATGCAGTGTATCAGTGAAAATACCTTATAATATATCGTAATTTGTAGTGTATCATTGAAAATACCTTATAATATAACGAAATATGCAGTGTATCATTGAAAATACCTTATAATATAACGTAATATGCACTGTATCATTGAAAATACCTTATAATATATCGTAATTTGTAGTGTATCATTGAAACTACCTTGTAATATATAGTAGTTTATCATTGAAAATACCTTATAATGTAACGTAATATGCTGTGTATCATTGAAAATACCTTATAATATAACGTAATATGCACTGTATCATTGAAAATACCTTATAATATAACGTAATATGCAGTGTATCATTGAAAATACCTTATAATATAACGTAATATGCAATGTATCATTGGAAATACCTTAGAATATATGGTAATTCTAGGCTATCACTGAAAATACCTTATAATATAACGTAATATGCAGTGTATCATTGAAAATACCTTATAATATAACGTAATATGCAGTGTATCATTGAAAATACCTTGTAATATATAGTAGTTTATCATTGAAAATACCTTATAGTATAACGTAATATGCAGTGTATCATTGAAAATACCTTATAATAAAACGTAATATGCAGTGTATCATTGAAAATACCTTAGAATATATGGTAATTCTAGTCTATCAATGAAAATACCTTATAATACAACCTAATATTGCAGTGTATCATTGAAAATACCTTATAATATATCGTAATTTGTAGTGTATCATTGAAAATACCATATAGTATAACGTAATATGCAGTGCATCATTGAAAATACCTTATAATATAACGTAATAGGCAGTGTATCATTGAAAATACCTTATAATATAACGTAATATGCCGTGTATCATTGAAAATACCTTATGATATAACGTAATATGCAGTGTATCATTGAAAATTCCTTATAATATAAAGTAATGTGCAGTGTATCATTGAAAATACCTTATAATATATCGTAATTTGTAGTGTATCATTGAAACTACCTTGTAATATATAGTAGTTTATCATTGAAAATACCTTATAATATAACGTAATATGCTGTGTATCATTGAAAATACCTTATAATAAAACGTAATATGCAGTGTATCATTGAAAATACCTTATAATATAAAGTAATATGCAGTGTATCAGTGAAAATACCTTATAATATATCGTAATTTGTAGTGTATCATTGAAACTACCTTGTAATATATAGTAGTTTATCATTGAAAATACCTTATAATATAACGTAATATGCTGTGTATCAGTGAAAATACCTTATAATATATCGTAATTTGTAGTGTATCATTGAAAATACCTTATAATATATAGTAGTTTATCATTGAAAATACCTTATAATAAAACGTAATATGCAGTGTATCATTGAAAATACCTTATAATATAACGTAATATGCAGTGTATCATTGAAAATACCTTATAATATAACGTAATATGCAGTGTATCAGTGAAAATACCTTATAATATATCGTAATTTGTAGTGTATCATTGAAAATACCTTATAATATATAGTAGTTTATCATTGAAAATACCTTATAATATAACGTAATATGCAGTGTATCATTGAAAATACCTTATGATATAACGTAATATGCAGTGTACCATTGAAAATACCTTATAATATAACGTAATATGCAGTGTATCATTGAAAATACCTTATAATATAACGTAATATGCAGTGTATCATTGAAAATACCTTAGAATATATGGTAATTCTAGTCTATCAATGAAAATTGCAGTGTATCATTGAAAATACCTTATAATATATCGTAATTTGTAGTGTATCATTGAAAATACCATGTAGTATAACGTAATATGCAGTGCATCATTGAAAATACCTTATAATATAACGTAATATGCAGTGTATCATTGAAAATACCTTATAATATAACGTAATATGCCGTGTATCATTGAAAATACCTTATGATATAACGTAATATGCAGTGTATCATTGAAAATACCTTATAATATAAAGTAATATGCAGTGTATCAGTGAAAATACCTTATAATATATCGTAATTTGTAGTGTATCATTGAAACTACCTTGTAATATATAGTAGTTTATCATTGAAAATACCTTATAATATAACGTAATATGCTGTGTATCAGTGAAAATACCTTATAATATATCGTAATTTGTAGTGTATCATTGAAAATACCTTATAATATATAGTAGTTTATCATTGAAAATACCTTATAATAAAACGTAATATGCAGTGTATCATTGAAAATACCTTATAATATAACGTAATATGCAGTGTATCATTGAAAATACCATATAGTATAACGTAATATGCAGTGCATCATTGAAAATACCTTATAATATAACGTAATAGGCAGTGTATCATTGAAAATACCTTATAATATAACGTAATATGCCGTGTATCATTGAAAATACCTTATGATATAACGTAATATGCAGTGTATCATTGAAAATTCCTTATAATATAAAGTAATGTGCAGTGTATCATTGAAAATACCTTATAATATATCGTAATTTGTAGTGTATCATTGAAACTACCTTGTAATATATAGTAGTTTATCATTGAAAATACCTTATAATATAACGTAATATGCTGTGTATCATTGAAAATACCTTATAATAAAACGTAATATGCAGTGTATCATTGAAAATACCTTATAATATAACGTAATATGCAGTGTATCATTGAAAATACCTTATAATATAACGTAATATGCAGTGAATCAGTGAAAATACCTTATAATATATCGTAATTTGTAGTGTATCATTGAAAATACCTTATAATATAACGTAATATGCAGTGTATCATTGAAAATACCTTATAATATAACGTAATATGCACTGTATCATTGAAGATACCTCATAATATATGGTAATTTGTAGTGTGTCAATGAAAATACCTTATAATATAACGTAATATGCAGTGTATCATTGAAAATACCTTATAATATAACGTAATATGCAGTGTATCATTGAAAATACATTATAATATAACGTAATATGCGGTGTATCATTGAAAATACCTTATAATATAACGTAATATGCAGTGTATCATTGAAAATACCTTGTAATATATAGTAGTTTATCATTGAAAATACCTTATAATATAACGTAATATTCTGTGTATCATTGAAAATACCTTATAATATAACGTAATATGCAGTGTATCATTGAAAATACATTATAATATAACGTAATATAGCGGTGTATCATTGAAAATACCTTATAATATAACGTAATATGCAGTGTATCATTGAAAATACCATGTAATATATAGTAGTTTATCATTGAAAATACCTTATAATATAACGTAATATTCTGTGTATCATTGAAAATACCTTATAATATAACGTAATATGCAGTGTATCATTGAAAATACCTTATAATATATCGTAATATGCAGTGTATCATTTAAAATTCCTTATAATATAACGTAATATGCAGAGTATCATTGGAAATACCTTATAATATATCGTAATTTTTTAGTGTATCATTGAAAATACCTAATAATATAACGTAATATGCAGTGTATCATCGAAATTACCTTATAATAAAACGTAATATGCAGTGTATCATTGAAAATACCTTATAATAAAACGTAATATGCAGTGTATCATTGATAATACCTTATAATATAACGTTATATGCAGTGTATCATTGAAAATACCTTATATTAAAACGTAATATGCAGTGTATCATTGAAAATACCTTATAATATAACGTAATATGCAGTGTACCATTGAAAATACCTTATAATATAACGTAATATGCAGTGTATCATTGAAAATACCTTATAATATAACGTAATATGCAGTGTATCATTGAAAATACCTTAGAATATAACGTAATATGCCGTGTATCATTGAAAATACCTTATGATATAACGTAATATGCAGTGTATCATTGAAAATACCTTATAATATAACGTAATATGCAGTGTATCATTGCAAATACCTTATAATATATCGTAATATGCAGTGTATCATTGAAAATACCTTAGAATATATGGTAATTCTAGTCTATCAATGAAAATTGCAGTGTATCATTGAAAATACCTTATAATATATCGTAATTTGTAGTGTATCATTGAAAATACCATGTAGTATAACGTAATATGCAGTGCATCATTGAAAATACCTTATAATATAACGTAATATGCAGTGTATCATTGAAAATACCTTATAATATAACGTAATATGCCGTGTATCATTGAAAATACCTTATGATATAACGTAATATGCAGTGTATCATTGAAAATACCTTATAATATAAAGTAATATGCAGTGTATCAGTGAAAATACCTTATAATATATCGTAATTTGTAGTGTATCATTGAAACTACCTTGTAATATATAGTAGTTTATCATTGAAAATACCTTATAATATAACGTAATATGCTGTGTATCAGTGAAAATACCTTATAATATATCGTAATTTGTAGTGTATCATTGAAAATACCTTATAATATATAGTAGTTTATCATTGAAAATACCTTATAATAAAACGTAATATGCAGTGTATCATTGAAAATACCTTATAATATAACGTAATATGCAGTGTATCATTGAAAATACCTTATAATATAACGTAATATGCAGTGTATCAGTGAAAATACCTTATAATATATCGTAATTTGTAGTGTATCATTGAAAATACCTTATAATATATAGTAGTTTATCATTGAAAATACCTTATAATATAACGTAATATGCAGTGTATCATTGAAAATACCTTATGATATAACGTAATATGCAGTGTACCATTGAAAATACCTTATAATATAACGTAATATGCAGTGTATCATTGAAAATACCTTATAATATAACGTAATATGCAGTGTATCATTGAAAATACCTTATAATATAACGTAATATGCCGTGTATCATTGAAAATACCTTATGATATAACGTAATATGCAGTGTATCATTGAAAATACCTTATAATATAAAGTAATATGCAGTGTATCAGTGAAAATACCTTATAATATATCGTAATTTGTAGTGTATCATTGAAACTACCTTGTAATATATAGTAGTTTATCATTGAAAATACCTTATAATATAACGTAATATGCTGTGTATCAGTGAAAATACCTTATAATATATCGTAATTTGTAGTGTATCATTGAAAATACCTTATAATATATAGTAGTTTATCATTGAAAATACCTTATAATAAAACGTAATATGCAGTGTATCATTGAAAATACCTTATAATATAACGTAATATGCAGTGTATCATTGAAAATACCTTATAATATAACGTAATATGCAGTGTATCAGTGAAAATACCTTATAATATATCGTAATTTGTAGTGTATCATTGAAAATACCTTATAATATATAGTAGTTTATCATTGAAAATACCTTATAATATAACGTAATATGCAGTGTATCATTGAAAATACCTTATGATATAACGTAATATGCAGTGTATCATTGAAAATACCTTATAATATAACGTAATATGCAGTGTATCATTGCAAATACCTTATAATATATCGTAATTTGTAGTGTATCATTGAAAATACCTTATAGTATAACGTAATATGCAGTGTATCATTGCAAATACCTTATAATAAAACGTAATATGCAGTGTATCATTGAAAATACCTTAGAATATATGGTAATTCTAGTCTATCAATGAAAATACCTTATAATACAACGTAATATTGCAGTGTATCATTGAAAATACCTTATAATATATCGTAATTTGTAGTGTATCATTGAAAATACCATATAGTATAACGTAATATGCAGTGCATCATTGAAAATATCTTATAATATAACGTAATATGCAGTGTATCATTGAAAATACCTTATAATATAACGTAATATGCCGTGTATCATTGAAAATACCTTATGATATAACGTAATATGCAGTGTATCATTGAAAATACCTTATAATATAAAGTAATATGCAGTGTATCATTGAAAATACCTTATAATATATCGTAATTTGTAGTGTATCATTGAAACTACCTTGTAATATATAGTAGTTTATCATTGAAAATACCTTATAATATGACGTAATATGCTGTGTATCATTGAAAATACCTTATAATATAACGTAATATGCAGTGTATCAGTGAAAATACCTTATAATATATCGTAATTTGTAGTGTATCATTGAAAATACCTTATGATATATCGTAATATGCAGTGTATCATTGAAAATACCTTATAATATAACGTAATATGCAGTGTATCATTGCAAATACCTTATAATATATCGTAATTTGTAGTGTATCA
This sequence comes from Lasioglossum lativentre, assembly GCA_916610255.1. NCBI lineage: Eukaryota > Metazoa > Arthropoda > Insecta > Hymenoptera > Halictidae > Lasioglossum > Lasioglossum lativentre. The sequence continues at coordinate 51,706 of CAKAJI010000555.1, forward strand.
TTGAAAATACCTTATAGTATAACGTAATATGCAGTGTATCATTGAAAATACCTTATAATAAAACGTAATATGCAGTGTATCATTGAAAATACCTTAGAATATATGGTAATTCTAGTCTATCAATGAAAATACCTTATAATACAACGTAATATTGCAGTGTATCATTGAAAATACCTTATAATATATCGTAATTTGTTGTGTATCATTGAAAATACCATATAGTATAACGTAATATGCAGTGCATCATTGAAAATACCTTATAATATAACGTAATATGCAGTGTATCATTGAAAATACCTTATAATATAACGTAATATGCCGTGTATCATTGAAAATACCTTATGATATAACGTAATATGCAGTGTATCATTGAAAATACCTTATAATATAAAGTAATATGCAGTGTATCAGTGAAAATACCTTATAATATATCGCAATTTGTAGTGTATCATTGAAACTACCTTGTAATATATAGTAGTTTATCATTGAAAATACCTTATAATATAACGTAATATGCTGTGTATCAGTGAAAATACCTTATAATATATCGTAATTTGTAGTGTATCATTGAAAATACCTTATAATATATAGTAGTTTATCATTGAAAATACCTTATAATATAACGTAATATGCAGTGTATCATTGAAAATACCTTATAATATAACGTAATATGCAATGTATCATTGAAAATACCTTAGAATATATCGTAATTTGTAGTGTATCATTGAAAATACCTTATAGTATAACGTAATATGCAGTGTATCATTGAAAATACCTTATAATAAAACGTAATATGCAGTGTATCATTGATAATACCTTATAATATAACGTAATATGCAGTGTATCATTGAAAATACCTTATATTAAAACGTAATATGCAGTGTATCATTGAAAATACCTTATAATATAACGTAATATGCAGTGTACCATTGAAAATACCTTATAATATAACGTAATATGCAGTGTATCATTGAAAATACCTTATAATATAACGTAATATGCAGTGTATCATTGAAAATACCTTAGAATATAACGTAATATGCCGTGTATCATTGAAAATACCTTATGATATAACGTAATATGCAGTGTATCATTGAAAATACCTTATAATATAACGTAATATGCAGTGTATCATTGCAAATACCTTAAAATATATCGTAATTTGTAGTGTATCATTGAAAATACCTTATAGTATAACGTAATATGCAGTGTATCATTGAAAATACCTTATAATAAAACGTAATATGCAGTGTATCATTGAAAATACCTTATAATATATCGTAATTTGTAGTGTATCATTGAAACTACCTTGTAATATATAGTAGTTTATCATTGAAAATACCTTATAATATGACGTAATATGCTGTGTATCATTGAAAATACCTTATAATAAAACGTAATTTGTAGTGTATCATTGAAAATACCTTATAATATGTAGTAGTTTATCATTGAAAATACCTTATAATATAACGTAATATGCAGTGTATCATTGAAAATACCTTAGAATATATGGTAATTCTAGTCTATCAATGAAAATACCTTATAAAATAACGCAATATGCAGTGTATCATTGAAAATACCTTATAATATAACGTAATATGCAGTGTATCATTGATAATACCTTATAATATAACGTAATATGCAGTGTATCATTTACAATACCTTATATTAAAACGTAATATGCAGTGTATCATTGAAAATACCTTATAATATAACGTAATATGCAGTGTATCATTGAAAATACCTTATAATATAACGTAATATGCAGTGTATCATTGAAAATACCTTATAATATAACGTAATATGCAGTGTATCATTGAAAATACCTTATAATAAAACGTAATTTGTAGTGTATCATTGAAAATACCTTATAATATGTAGTAGTTTATCATTGAAAATACCTTATAATATAACGTAATATGCAGTGTATCATTGAAAATACCTTAGAATATATGGTAATTCTAGTCTATCAATGAAAATACCTTATAATATAACGTAATATGCAGTCTACCATTGAAAATACCTTATAATATAACGTAATATGCAGTGTATCATTGAAAATACCTTATAATATAACGTAATATGCAGTGTATCATTTACAATACCTTATATTATAACGTAATATGCAGTGTATCATTGAAAATACCTTATAAAATAACGTAATATGCAGTCTACCATTGAAAATACCTTATAATATAACGTAATATGCAGTGTATCATTGAAAATACCTTATAATATAACGTAATATGCAGTGTATCATTGAAAATACCTTATAATATAACGTAATATGCAGTGTATCATTGAAAATACCTTAGAATATATGGTAATTCTAGTCTATCAATGAAAATACCTTATAATATAACGTAATATGCAGTGTATCATTGGAAATACCTAATAATATAACGTAATATGCAGTGTACCATTGAAAATACCTTATAGTATAACGTAATATGCAGTGTATCATTGAAAATACCTTATAATAAAACGTAATATGCAGTGTATCATTGAAAATACCTTAGAATATATGGTAATTCTAGTCTATCAATGAAAATACCTTATAATACAACGTAATATTGCAGTGTATCATTGAAAATACCTTATAATATATCGTAATTTGTAGTGTATCATTGAAAATACCATATAGTATAACGTAATATGCAGTGCATCATTGAAAATACCTTATAATATAACGTAATATGCAGTGTATCATTGAAAATACCTTATAATATAACGTAATATGCCGTGTATCATTGAAAATACCTTATGATATAACGTAATATGCAGTGTATCATTGAAAATACCTTATAATATAAAGTAATATGCAGTGTATCATTGAAAATACCTTATAATATATCGTAATTTGTAGTGTATCATTGAAACTACCTTGTAATATATAGTAGTTTATCTTTGAAAATACCTTATAATATAACGTAATATGCTGTGTATCATTGAAAATACCTTATAATAAAACGTAATATGCAGTGTATCATTGAAAATACCTTATAATATAACGTAATATGCAGTGTATCATTGAAAATACCTTATAATATAACGTAATATGCAGTGTATCATTGAAAATACCTTATAATATATCGTAATTTGTAGTGTATCATTGAAAATACCTTATAATATATAGTAGTTTATCATTGAAAATACCTTATAATATAACGTAATATGCAGTTTATCATTGAAAATACCTTATGATATAACGTAATATGCAGTGTATCATTGAAAATACCTTATAATATAACGTAATATGCAGTGTATCATTGAAAATACCTTATAATATATCGTAATTTGTAGTGTATCATTGAAAATACCTTATAGTATAACGTAATATGCAGTGTATCATTGAAAATACCTTATAATAAAACGTAATATGCAGTGTATCATTGAAAATACCTTAGAATATATGGTAATTCTAGTCTATCAATGAAAATACCTTATAATACAACGTAATATTGCAGTGTATCATTGAAAATACCTTATAATATATCGTAATTTGTAGTGTATCATTGAAAATACCATATAGTACAACGTAATATGCAGTGTATCATTGAAAATACCTTAGAATATATGGTAATTCTAGTCTATCAATGAAAATACCTTATAATACAACGTAATATTGCAGTGTATCATTGAAAATACCTTATAATATAACGTAATATGCAGTGTATCATTGAAAATACCTTATAATATAACGTAATATGCCGTGTATCATTGAAAATACCTTATGATATAACGTAATATGCAGTGTATCATTGAAAATACCTTATAATATAAAGTAATATGCAGTGTATCATTGAAAATACCTTATAATATATCGTAATTTGTAGTGTATCATTGAAACTACCTTGTAATATATAGTAGTTTATCATTGAAAATACCTTATAATATGACGTAATATGCTGTGTATCATTGAAAATACCTTATAATAAAACGTAATATGCAGTGTATCATTGAAAATACCTTATAATATAACGTAATATGCAGTGTATCATTGAAAATACCTTATAATATAACGTAATATGCAGTGTATCATTGAAAATACCTTAGAATATATGCTAATTCTAGTCTATCAATGAAAATACCTTATAATATAACGTAATATGCAGTGTATCAGTGAAAATACCTTATAATATATCGTAATTTGTAGTGTATCATTGAAAATACCTTATAATATATAGTAGTTTATCATTGAAAATACCTTATAATATAACGTAATATGCAGTGTATCATTGAAAATACCTTAGAATATATGGTAATTCTAGTCTATCAATGAAAATACCTTATAAAATAACGCAATATGCAGTGTATCATTGAAAATACCTTATAATATAACGTAATATGCAGTGTATCATTGATAATACCTTATAATATAACGTAATATGCAGTGTATCATTGAAAATACCTTATATTAAAACGTAATATGCAGTGTATCATTGAAAATACCTTATAATATAACGTAATATGCAGTGTACCATTGAAAATACCTTATAATATAACGTAATATGCAGTGTATCATTGAAAATACCTTATAATATTACGTAATATGCAATGTATCATTGGAAATACCTTAGAATATATGGTAATTCTAGGCTATCAATGAAAATACCTTATAATATAACGTAATATGCAGTGTATCATTGAAAATTCCTTATAATATAACGAAATATGCAGTGTATCATTGAAAATACCTTATAATTTAACGTAATATGCAGTGTATCATTGAAAATACCTTAGAATATATGGTAATTCTAGTCTATCAATGAAAATACCTTATAATATAACGTAATATGCAGTGTATCATTCAAAATACCTTATAATATAACGTAATATGCAGTGTATCATTGGAAATACCTTATAATATATCGTAATTTTTTAGTGTATCATTGAAAATACCTAATAATATAACGTAATATGCAGTGTATCATCGAAAATACCTTATAATAAAACGTAATATGCAGTGTATCATTGAAAATACCTTATAATTTAACGTAATATGCAGTGTATCATTGAAAATACCTTAGAATATATGGTAATTCTAGTCTATCAATGAAAATACCTTATAATATAACGTAATATGCAGTGTATCATTCAAAATACCTTATAATATAACGTAATATGCAGTGTATCATTGGAAATACCTTATACTATATCGTAATTTGTATTGTATCATTGAAAATACCTTATAATATATGGTAATTTGTAGTGTATCAATGAAAATACCTGAGAATATATGGTAATTCTAGGCTATCATTGAAAATACCTTATAATATAACGTAATATGCAGTGTATCATTGAAAATTCCTTATAATATAACGTAATATGCAGAGTATCATTGGAAATACCTTATAATATATAGTAGTTTATCATTGAAAATACCTTATAATATAACGTAACATTCTGTGTATCATTGAAAATACCTTATAATATAACGAAATATGCAGTGTATCATTGAAAATACCTTATAATTTAACGTAATATGCAGTGTATCATTGATAATACCTTAGAATATATGGTAATTCTAGTCTATCAATGAAAATACCTTATAATATAACGTAATATGCAGTGTATCATTGAAAATACCTTATAATATAACGTAATATGCAGTGTATCATTGGAAATACCTTATACTATATCGTAATTTGTAGTGTATCATTGAAAATACCTTAGAATATATGGTAATTCTAGTCTATCAATGAAAATACCTTATAATATAACGTAATATGCAGTGTATCATTGAAAATACCTTATAATATAACGTAATATGCAGTGTATCATTGGAAATACCTTATAATATATCGTAATTTTTTAGTGTATCATTGAAAATACCTAATAATATAACGTAATATGCAGTGTATCATCGAAAATACCTTATAATAAAACGTAATATGCAGTGTATCATTGAAAATACCTTATAATTTAACGTAATATGCAGTGTATCATTGAAAATACCTTAGAATATATGGTAATTCTAGTCTATCAATGAAAATACCTTATAATATAACGTAATATGCAGTGTATCATTCAAAATACCTTATAATATAACGTAATATGCAATGTATCATTGGAAATACCTTAGAATATATCGTAATTTTTTAGTGTATCATTGAAAATACCTAATAATATAACGTAATATGCAGTGTATCATCGAAAATACCTTATAATAAAACGTAATATGCAGTGTATCATTGAAAATACCTTATAATTTAACGTAATATGCAGTGTATCATTGAAAATACCTTAGAATATATGGTAATTCTAGTCTATCAATGAAAATACCTTATAATATAACGTAATATGCAGTGTATCATTCAAAATACCTTATAATATAACGTAATATGCAGTGTATCATTGGAAATACCTTATACTATATCGTAATTTGTATTGTATCATTGAAAATACCTTATAATATATGGTAATTTGTAGTGTATCAATGAAAATACCTGAGAATATATGGTAATTCTAGGCTATCAATGAAAATACCTTATAATATAACGTAATATGCAGTGTATCATTGAAAATTCCTTATAATATAACGTAATATGCAGAGTATCATTGGAAATACCTTATAATATATAGTAGTTTATCATTGAAAATACCTTATAATATAACGTAACATTCTGTGTATCATTGAAAATACCTTATAATATAACGAAATATGCAGTGTATCATTGAAAATACCTTATAATTTAACGTAATATGCAGTGTATCATTGATAATACCTTAGAATATATGGTAATTCTAGTCTATCAATGAAAATACCTTATAATATAACGTAATATGCAGTGTATCATTCAAAATACCTTATAATATAACGTAATATGCAGTGTATCATTGGAAATACCTTATACTATATCGTAATTTGTAGTGTATCATTGAAAATACCTTATAATATATGGTAATTTGTAGTGTATCAATGAAAATACCTTATAATATAACGTAATATGCCGTGTATCATTGAAAATACCTTATGATATAACGTAATATGCAGTGTATCATTGAAAATACCTTATAATATAACGTAATATGCAGTGTATCATTGAAAATACCTTATAATATATCGTAATTTGTAGTGTATCATTGAAACTACCTTGTAATATATAGTAGTTTATCATTGAAAATACCTTATAATATGACGTAATATGCTGTGTATCATTGAAAATACCTTATAATATAACGTAATATGCAGTGTATCATTGGAAATACCTTATACTATATCGTAATTTGTAGTGTATCATTGAAAATACCTTATAATATATGGTAATTTGTAGTGTATCAATGAAAATACCTTATAATATAACGTAATATGCCGTGTATCATTGAAAACACCTTATAATATAACGTAATATGCAGTGTATCATTCAAAATACCTTATAATATAACGTAATATGCAGTGTATCATTGGAAATACCTTATACTATATCGTAATTTGTATTGTATCATTGAAAATACCTTATAATATATGGTAATTTGTAGTGTATCAATGAAAATACCTGAGAATATATGGTAATTCTAGGCTATCAATGAAAATACCTTATAATATAACGTAATATGCAGTGTATCATTGAAAATTCCTTATAATATAACGTAATATGCAGAGTATCATTGGAAATACCTTATAATATATAGTAGTTTATCATTGAAAATACCTTATAATATAACGTAACATTCTGAGTATCATTGAAAATACCTTATAATATAACGAAATATGCAGTGTATCATTGAAAATACCTTATAATATAACGTAATATGCAGTGTATCATTGAAAATACCTTATAATATATCGTAATTTGTAGTGTATCATTGAAAATACCATATAGTATAACGTAATATGCAGTGCATCATTGAAAATACCTTATAATATAACGTAATATGCAGTGTATCATTGAAAATACCTTATAATATAACGTAATATGCCGTGTATCATTGAAAATACCTTATGATATAACGTAATATGCAGTGTATCATTGAAAATACCTTATAATATAAAGTAATATGCAGTGTATCATTGAAAATACCTTATAATATATCGTAATTTGTAGTGTATCATTGAAACTACCTTGTAATATATAGTAGTTTATCATTGAAAATACCTTATAATATAACGTAATATGCTGTGTATCATTGAAAATACCTTATAATAAAACGTAATATGCAGTGTATCATTGAAAATACCTTATAATATAACGTAATATGCAGTGTATCATTGAAAATACCTTATAATATAACGTAATATGCAGTGTATCATCGAAAATACCTTATAATAAAACGTAATATGCAGTGTATCATTGAAAATACCTTATAATTTAACGTAATATGCAGTGTATCATTGAAAATACCTTAGAATATATGGTAATTCTAGTCTATCAATGAAAATACCTTATAATATAACGTAATATGCAGTGTATCATTCAAAATACCTTATAATATAACGTAATATGCAGTGTATCATTGGAAATACCTTATACTATATCGTAATTTGTATTGTATCATTGAAAATACCTTATAATATATGGTAATTTGTAGTGTATCAATGAAAATACCTGAGAATATATGGTAATTCTAGGCTATCAATGAAAATACCTTATAATATAACGTAATATGCAGTGTATCATTGAAAATACCATATAGTATAACGTAATATGCAGTGCATCATTGGAAATACCTTATAATATATAGTAGTTTATCATTGAAAATACCTTATAATATAACGTAACATTCTGTGTATCATTGAAAATACCTTATAATATAACGAAATATGCAGTGTATCATTGAAAATACCTTATAATTTAACGTAATATGCAGTGTATCATTGATAATACCTTAGAATATATGGTAATTCTAGTCTATCAATGAAAATACCTTATAATATAACGTAATATGCAGTGTATCATTCAAAATACCTTATAATATAACGTAATATGCAGTGTATCATTGGAAATACCTTATACTATATCGTAATTTGTAGTGTATCATTGAAAATACCTTAGAATATATGGTAATTCTAGTCTATCAATGAAAATACCTTATAATATAACGTAATATGCAGTGTATCATTCAAAATACCTTATAATATAACGTAATATGCAGTGTATCATTGGAAATACCTTATAATATATCGTAATTTTTTAGTGTATCATTGAAAATACCTAATAATATAACGTAATATGCAGTGTATCATCGAAAATACCTTATAATAAAACGTAATATGCAGTGTATCATTGAAAATACCTTATAATTTAACGTAATATGCAGTGTATCATTGAAAATACCTTAGAATATATGGTAATTCTAGTCTATCAATGAAAATACCTTATAATATAACGTAATATGCAGTGTATCATTCAAAATACCTTATAATATAACGTAATATGCAGTGTATCATTGGAAATACCTTATAATATATCGTAATTTTTTAGTGTATCATTGAAAATACCTAATAATATAACGTAATATGCAGTGTATCATCGAAAATACCTTATAATAAAACGTAATATGCAGTGTATCATTGAAAATACCTTATAATATAACGAAATATGCAGTGTATCATTGAAAATACCTTATAATTTAACGTAATATGCAGTGTATCATTGATAATACCTTAGAATATATGGTAATTCTAGTCTATCAATGAAAATACCTTATAATATAACGTAATATGCAGTGTATCATTCAAAATACCTTATAATATAACGTAATATGCAGTGTATCATTGGAAATACCTTATACTATATCGTAATTTGTAGTGTATCATTGAAAATACCTTATAATATATGGTAATTTGTAGTGTATCAATGAAAATACCTTATAATATAACGTAATATGCCGTGTATCATTCAAAATACCTTATAATATAACGTAATATGCAGTGTATCATTGGAAATACCTTATACTATATCGTAATTTGTAGTGTATCATTGAAAATACCTTAGAATATATGGTAATTCTAGTCTATCAATGAAAATACCTTATAATATAACGTAATATGCAGTGTATCATTCAAAATACCTTATAATATAACGTAATATGCAGTGTATCATTGGAAATACCTTATAATATATCGTAATTTTTTAGTGTATCATTGAAAATACCTAATAATATAACGTAATATGCAGTGTATCATCGAAAATACCTTATAATAAAACGTAATATGCAGTGTATCATTGAAAATACCTTATAATTTAACGTAATATGCAGTGTATCATTGAAAATACCTTAGAATATATGGTAATTCTAGTCTATCAATGAAAATACCTTATAATATAACGTAATATGCAGTGTATCATTCAAAATACCTTATAATATAACGTAATATGCAGTGTATCATTGGAAATACCTTATAATATATCGTAATTTTTTAGTGTATCATTGAAAATACCTAATAATATAACGTAATATGCAGTGTATCATCGAAAATACGTTATAATAAAACGTAATATGCAGTGTATCATTGAAAATACCTTATAATATAACGAAATATGCAGTGTATCATTGAAAATACCTTATAATTTAACGTAATATGCAGTGTATCATTGATAATACCTTAGAATATATGGTAATTCTAGTCTATCAATGAAAATACCTTATAATATAACGTAATATGCAGTGTATCATTCAAAATACCTTATAATATAACGTAATATGCAGTGTATCATTGGAAATACCTTATACTATATCGTAATTTGTAGTGTATCATTGAAAATACCTTATAATATATGGTAATTTGTAGTGTATCAATGAAAATACCTTATAATATAACGTAATATGCCGTGTATCATTGAAAATACCTTATGATATAACGTAATATGCAGTGTATCATTGAAAATACCTTATAATATAAAGTAATATGCAGTGTATCATTGAAAATACCTTATAATATATCGTAATTTGTAGTGTATCATTGAAACTACCTTGTAATATATAGTAGTTTATCATTGAAAATACCTTATAATATGACGTAATATGCTGTGTATCATTGAAAATACCTTATAATATAACGTAATATGCAGTGTATCATTGGAAATACCTTATACTATATCGTAATTTGTAGTGTATCATTGAAAATACCTTATAATATATGGTAATTTGTAGTGTATCAATGAAAATACCTTATAATATAACGTAATATGCCGTGTATCATTGAAAACACCTTATAATATAACGTAATATGCAGTGTATCATTCAAAATACCTTATAATATAACGTAATATGCAGTGTATCATTGGAAATACCTTATACTATATCGTAATTTGTATTGTATCATTGAAAATACCTTATAATATATGGTAATTTGTAGTGTATCAATGAAAATACCTGAGAATATATGGTAATTCTAGGCTATCAATGAAAATACCTTATAATATAACGTAATATGCAGTGTATCATTGAAAATTCCTTATAATATAACGTAATATGCAGAGTATCATTGGAAATACCTTATAATATATAGTAGTTTATCATTGAAAATACCTTATAATATAACGTAACATTCTGAGTATCATTGAAAATACCTTATAATATAACGAAATATGCAGTGTATCATTGAAAATACCTTATAATATAACGTAATATGCAGTGTATCATTGAAAATACCTTATAATATATCGTAATTTGTAGTGTATCATTGAAAATACCATATAGTATAACGTAATATGCAGTGCATCATTGAAAATACCTTATAATATAACGTAATATGCAGTGTATCATTGAAAATACCTTATAATATAACGTAATATGCCGTGTATCATTGAAAATACCTTATGATATAACGTAATATGCAGTGTATCATTGAAAATACCTTATAATATAAAGTAATATGCAGTGTATCATTGAAAATACCTTATAATATATCGTAATTTGTAGTGTATCATTGAAACTACCTTGTAATATATAGTAGTTTATCATTGAAAATACCTTATAATATAACGTAATATGCTGTGTATCATTGAAAATACCTTATAATAAAACGTAATATGCAGTGTATCATTGAAAATACCTTATAATATCACGTAATATGCAGTGTATCATTGAAAATACCTTATAATATAACGTAATATGCAGTGTATCATCGAAAATACCTTATAATAAAACGTAATATGCAGTGTATCATTGAAAATACCTTATAATTTAACGTAATATGCAGTGTATCATTGAAAATACCTTAGAATATATGGTAATTCTAGTCTATCAATGAAAATACCTTATAATATAACGTAATATGCAGTGTATCATTCAAAATACCTTATAATATAACGTAATATGCAGTGTATCATTGGAAATACCTTATACTATATCGTAATTTGTATTGTATCATTGAAAATACCTTATAATATATGGTAATTTGTAGTGTATCAATGAAAATACCTGAGAATATATGGTAATTCTAGGCTATCAATGAAAATACCTTATAATATAACGTAATATGCAGTGTATCATTGAAAATTCCTTATAATATAACGTAATATGCAGAGTATCATTGGAAATACCTTATAATATATAGTAGTTTATCATTGAAAATACCTTATAATATAACGTAACATTCTGTGTATCATTGAAAATACCTTATAATATAACGAAATATGCAGTGTATCATTGAAAATACCTTATAATTTAACGTAATATGCAGTGTATCATTGAAAATACCTTATAATATATCGTAATTTGTAGTGTATCATTGAAAATACCATATAGTATAACGTAATATGCAGTGCATCATTGAAAATACCTTATAATATAACGTAATATGCAGTGTATCATTGAAAATACCTTATAATATAACGTAATATGCCGTGTATCATTGAAAATACCTTATGATATAACGTAATATGCAGTGTATCATTGAAAATACCTTATAATATAAAGTAATATGCAGTGTATCATTGAAAATACCTTATAATATATGGTAATTTGTAGTGTATCATTGAAACTACCTTGTAATATATAGTAGTTTATCATTGAAAATACCTTATAATATAACGTAATATGCTGTGTATCATTGAAAATACCTTATAATAAAACGTAATATGCAGTGTATCATTGAAAATACCTTATAATATAACGTAATATGCAGTGTATCATTGAAAATACCTTATAATATAACGTAATATGCAGTGTATCAGTGAAAATACCTTATAATATATCGTAATTTGTAGTGTATCATTGAAAATACCTTATAATATATAGTAGTTTATCATTGAAAATACCTTATAATATAACGTAATATGCAGTTTATCATTGAAAATACCTTATGATATAACGTAATATGCAGTGTATCATTGAAAATACATTATAATATAACGTAATATGCAGTGTATCATTGCAAATACCTTATAAAATATCGTAATTTGTAGTGTATCATTGAAAATACCTTATAGTATAACGTAATATGCAGTGTATCATTGAAAATACCTTATAATAAAACGTAATATGCAGTGTATCATTGAAAATACCTTAGAATATATGGTAATTCTAGTCTATCAATGAAAATACCTTATAATACAACGTAATATTGCAGTGTATCATTGAAAATACCTTATAATATATCGTAATTTGTAGTGTATCATTGAAAATACCATATAGTACAACGTAATATGCAGTGTATCATTGAAAATACCTTAGAATATATGGTAATTCTAGTCTATCAATGAAAATACCTTATAATACAACGTAATATGCAGTGTATCATTGAAAATACCTTATAATATATCGTAATTTGTAGTGTATCATTGAAACTACCTTGTAATATATAGTAGTTTATCATTGAAAATACCTTATAATATGACGTAATATGCTGTGTATCATTGAAAATACCTTATATTAAAACGTAATATGCAGTGTATCATTGAAAATACCTTATAATAAAACGTAATATGCAGTGTATCATTGAAAATACCTTAGAATATATGGTAATTCTAGTCTATCAATGAAAATACCTTATAATACAACGTAATATTGCAGTGTATCATTGAAAATACCTTATAATATATCGTAATTTGTAGTGTATCATTGAAAATACCATATAGTATAACGTAATATGCAGTGCATCATTGAAAATATCTTATAATATAACGTAATATGCAGTGTATCATTGAAAATACCTTATAATATAACGTAATATGCCGTGTATCATTGAAAATACCTTATGATATAACGTAATATGCAGTGTATCATTGAAAATACCTTATAATATAAAGTAATATGCAGTGTATCATTGAAAATACCTTATAATATATCGTAATTTGTAGTGTATCATTGAAACTACCTTGTAATATATAGTAGTTTATCATTGAAAATACCTTATAATATGACGTAATATGCTGTGTATCATTGAAAATACCTTATAATAAAACGTAATATGCAGTGTATCATTGAAAATACCTTATAATATAACGTAATATGCAGTGTATCATTGAAAATACCTTATAATATAACGTAATATGCAGTGTATCAGTGAAAATACCTTATAATATATCGTAATTTGTAGTGTATCATTGAAAATACCTTATAATATATAGTAGTTTATCATTGAAAATACCTTATAATATAACGTAATATGCAGTGTATCATTGAAAATACCTTAGAATATATGGTAATTCTAGTCTATCAATGAAAATACCTTATAAAATAACGCAATATGCAGTGTATCATTGAAAATACCTTATAATATAACGTAATATGCAGTGTATCATTGATAATACCTTATAATATAACGTAATATGCAGTGTATCATTGAAAATACCTTATATTAAAACGTAATATGCAGTGTATCATTGAAAATACCTTATAATATAACGTAATATGCAGTGTACCATTGAAAATACCTTATAATATAACGTAATATGCAGTGTATCATTGAAAATACCTTATAATATAACGTAATATGCAGTGTATCATTGAAAATACCTTAGAATATAACGTAATATGCAGTGTATCATTGCAAATACCTTATAATATATCGTAATTTGTAGTGTATCATTGAAAATACCTTATAGTATAACGTAATATGCAGTGTATCATTGAAAATACCTTATAATATAACGTAATATGCAGAGTATCATTGGAAATACCTTATAATATATCGTAATTTTTTAGTGTATCATTGAAAATACCTAATAATATAACGTAATATGCAGTGTATCATCGAAATTACCTTATAATAAAACGTAATATGCAGTGTATCATTGAAAATACCTTATAATAAAACGTAATATGCAGTGTATCATTGATAATACCTTATAATATAACGTAATATGCAGTGTATCATTGAAAATACCTTATATTAAAACGTAATATGCAGTGTATCATTGAAAATACCTTATAATATAACGTAATATGCAGTGTACCATTGAAAATACCTTATAATATAACGTAATATGCAGTGTATCATTGAAAATACCTTATAATATAACGTAATATGCAATGTATCATTGAAAATACCTTAGAATATAACGTAATATGCCGTGTATCATTGAAAATACCTTATGATATAACGTAATATGCAGTGTATCATTGAAAATACCTTATAATATAACGTAATATGCAGTGTATCATTGCAAATACCTTATAATATATCGTAATTTGTAGTGTATCATTGAAAATACCTTATAGTATAACGTAATATGCAGTGTATCATTGAAAATACCTTATAATAAAACGTAATATGCAGTGTATCATTGAAAATACCTTATAATATATCGTAATTTGTAGTGTATCATTGAAACTACCTTGTAATATATAGTAGTTTATCATTGAAAATACCTTATAATATGACGTAATATGCTGTGTATCATTGAAAATACCTTATAATAAAACGTAATTTGTAGTGTATCATTGAAAATACCTTATAATATGTAGTAGTTTATCATTGAAAATACCTTATAATATAACGTAATATGCAGTGTATCATTGAAAATACCTTAGAATATATGGTAATTCTAGTCTATCAATGAAAATACCTTATAAAATAACGCAATATGCAGTGTATCATTGAAAATACCTTATAATATAACGTAATATGCAGTGTATCATTGATAATACCTTATAATATAACGTAATATGCAGTGTATCATTTACAATACCTTATATTAAAACGTAATATGCAGTGTATCATTGAAAATACCTTATAATATAACGTAATATGCAGTGTATCATTGAAAATACCTTATAATATAACGTAATATGCAGTGTATCATTGAAAATACCTTATAATATAACGTAATATGCAGTGTATCATTGAAAATACCTTATAATAAAACGTAATTTGTAGTGTATCATTGAAAATACCTTATAATATGTAGTAGTTTATCATTGAAAATACCTTATAATATAACGTAATATGCAGTGTATCATTGAAAATACCTTAGAATATATGGTAATTCTAGTCTATCAATGAAAATACCTTATAAAATAACGCAATATGCAGTGTATCATTGAAAATACCTTATAATATAACGTAATATGCAGTGTATCATTGATAATACCTTATAATATAACGTAATATGCAGTGTATCATTTACAATACCTTATATTAAAACGTAATATGCAGTGTATCATTGAAAATACCTTATAAAATAACGTAATATGCAGTCTACCATTGAAAATACCTTATAATATAACGTAATATGCAGTGTATCATTGAAAATACCTTATAATATAACGTAATATGCAGTGTATCATTGAAAATACCTTATAATATAACGTAATATGCAGTGTATCATTGAAAATACCTTAGAATATATGGTAATTCTAGTCTATCAATGAAAATACCTTATAATATAACGTAATATGCAGTGTATCATTGGAAATACCTAATAATATAACGTAATATGCAGTGTACCATTGAAAATACCTTATAGTATAACGTAATATGCAGTGTATCATTGAAAATACCTTATAATAAAACGTAATATGCAGTGTATCATTGAAAATACCTTAGAATATATGGTAATTCTAGTCTATCAATGAAAATACCTTATAATACAACGTAATATTGCAGTGTATCATTGAAAATACCTTATAATATGACGTAATATGCTGTGTATCATTGAAAATACCTTATAATAAAACGTAATTTGTAGTGTATCATTGAAAATACCTTATAATATGTAGTAGTTTATCATTGAAAATACCTTATAATATAACGTAATATGCAGTGTATCATTGAAAATACCTTAGAATATATGGTAATTCTAGTCTATCAATGAAAATACCTTATAAAATAACGCAATATGCAGTGTATCATTGAAAATACCTTATAATATAACGTAATATGCAGTGTATCATTGATAATACCTTATAATATAACGTAATATGCAGTGTATCATTTACAATACCTTATATTAAAACGTAATATGCAGTGTATCATTGAAAATACCTTATAATATAACGTAATATGCAGTGTATCATTGAAAATACCTTATAATATAACGTAATATGCAGTGTACCATTGAAAATACCTTATAATATAACGTAATATGCAGTGTATCATTGAAAATACCTTATAATAAAACGTAATTTGTAGTGTATCATTGAAAATACCTTATAATATGTAGTAGTTTATCATTGAAAATACCTTATAATATAACGTAATATGCAGTGTATCATTGAAAATACCTTAGAATATATGGTAATTCTAGTCTATCAATGAAAATACCTTATAAAATAACGCAATATGCAGTGTATCATTGAAAATACCTTATAATATAACGTAATATGCAGTGTATCATTGATAATACCTTATAATATAACGTAATATGCAGTGTATCATTTACAATACCTTATATTAAAACGTAATATGCAGTGTATCATTGAAAATACCTTATAAAATAACGTAATATGCAGTCTACCATTGAAAATACCTTATAATATAACGTAATATGCAGTGTATCATTGAAAATACCTTATAATATAACGTAATATGCAGTGTATCATTGAAAATACCTTATAATATAACGTAATATGCAGTGTATCATTGAAAATACCTTAGAATATATGGTAATTCTAGTCTATCAATGAAAATACCTTATAATATAACGTAATATGCAGTGTATCATTGGAAATACCTAATAATATAACGTAATATGCAGTGTACCATTGAAAATACCTTATAGTATAACGTAATATGCAGTGTATCATTGAAAATACCTTATAATAAAACGTAATATGCAGTGTATCATTGAAAATACCTTAGAATATATGGTAATTCTAGTCTATCAATGAAAATACCTTATAATACAACGTAATATTGCAGTGTATCATTGAAAATACCTTATAATATATCGTAATTTGTAGTGTATCATTGAAAATACCATATAGTATAACGTAATATGCAGTGCATCATTGAAAATACCTTATAATATAACGTAATATGCAGTGTATCATTGAAAATACCTTATAATATAACGTAATATGCCGTGTATCATTGAAAATACCTTATGATATAACGTAATATGCAGTGTATCATTGAAAATACCTTATAATATAAAGTAATATGCAGTGTATCATTGAAAATACCTTATAATATATCGTAATTTGTAGTGTATCATTGAAACTACCTTGTAATATATAGTAGTTTATCTTTGAAAATACCTTATAATATAACGTAATATGCTGTGTATCATTGAAAATACCTTATAATAAAACGTAATATGCAGTGTATCATTGAAAATACCTTATAATATAACGTAATATGCAGTGTATCATTGAAAATACCTTATAATATAACGTAATATGCAGTGTATCAGTGAAAATACCTTATAATATATCGTAATTTGTAGTGTATCATTGAAAATACCTTATAATATATAGTAGTTTATCATTGAAAATACCTTATAATATAACGTAATATGCAGTTTATCATTGAAAATACCTTATAATATAACGTAATATGCAGTGTATCATTGAAAATACCTTATAATATAACGTAATATGCAGTGTATCATTGCAAATACCTTATAATATATCGTAATTTGTAGTGTATCATTGAAAATACCTTATAGTATAACGTAATATGCAGTGTATCATTGAAAATACCTTATAATAAAACGTAATATGCAGTGTATCATTGAAAATACCTTAGAATATATGGTAATTCTAGTCTATCAATGAAAATACCTTATAATACAACGTAATATTGCAGTGTATCATTGAAAATACCTTATAATATATCGTAATTTGTAGTGTATCATTGAAAATACCATATAGTACAACGTAATATGCAGTGTATCATTGAAAATACCTTAGAATATATGGTAATTCTAGTCTATCAATGAAAATACCTTATAATACAACGTAATATTGCAGTGTATCATTGAAAATACCTTATAATATAACGTAATATGCAGTGTATCATTGAAAATACCTTATAATATAACGTAAGATGCCGTGTATCATTGAAAATACCTTATGATATAACGTAATATGCAGTGTATCATTGAAAATACCTTATAATATAAAGTAATATGCAGTGTATCATTGAAAATACCTTATAATATATCGTAATTTGTAGTGTATCATTGAAACTACCTTGTAATATATAGTAGTTTATCATTGAAAATACCTTATAATATGACGTAATATGCTGTGTATCATTGAAAATACCTTATAATAAAACGTAATATGCAGTGTATCATTGAAAATACCTTATAATATAACGTAATATGCAGTGTATCATTGAAAATACCTTATAATATAACGTAATATGCAGTGTATCATTGAAAATACCTTAGAATATATGCTAATTCTAGTCTATCAATGAAAATACCTTATAATATAACGTAATATGCAGTGTATCAGTGAAAATACCTTATAATATATCGTAATTTGTAGTGTATCATTGAAAATACCTTATAATATATAGTAGTTTTTTATCATTGAAAATACCTTATAATATAACGTAATATGCAGTGTATCATTGAAAATACCTTAGAATATATGGTAATTCTAGTCTATCAATGAAAATACCTTATAAAATAACGCAATATGCAGTGTATCATTGAAAATACCTTATAATATAACGTAATATGCAGTGTATCATTGATAATACCTTATAATATAACGTAATATGCAGTGTATCATTGAAAATACCTTATATTAAAACGTAATATGCAGTGTATCATTGAAAATACCTTATAATATAACGTAATATGCAGTGTACCATTGAAAATACCTTATAATATAACGTAATATGCAGTGTATCATTGAAAATACCTTATAATATTACGGAATATGCAATGTATCATTGGAAATACCTTAGAATATATGGTAATTCTAGGCTATCAATGAAAATACCTTATAATATAACGTAATATGCAGTGTATCATTGAAAATTCCTTATAATATAACGAAATATGCAGTGTATCATTGAAAATACCTTATAATTTAACGTAATATGCAGTGTATCATTGAAAATACCTTAGAATATATGGTAATTCTAGTCTATCAATGAAAATACCTTATAATATAACGTAATATGCAGTGTATCATTCAAAATACCTTATAATATAACGTAATATGCAGTGTATCATTGGAAATACCTTATAATATATCGTAATTTTTTAGTGTATCATTGAAAATACCTAATAATATAACGTAATATGCAGTGTATCATCGAAAATACCTTATAATAAAACGTAATATGCAGTGTATCATTGAAAATACCTTATAATTTAACGTAATATGCAGTGTATCATTGAAAATACCTTAGAATATATGGTAATTCTAGTCTATCAATGAAAATACCTTATAATATAACGTAATATGCAGTGTATCATTCAAAATACCTTATAATATAACGTAATATGCAGTGTATCATTGGAAATACCTTATACTATATCGTAATTTGTATTGTATCATTGAAAATACCTTATAATATATGGTAATTTGTAGTGTATCAATGAAAATACCTGAGAATATATGGTAATTCTAGGCTATCAATGAAAATACCTTATAATATAACGTAATATGCAGTGTATCATTGAAAATTCCTTATAATATAACGTAATATGCAGAGTATCATTGGAAATACCTTATAATATATAGTAGTTTATCATTGAAAATACCTTATAATATAACGTAACATTCTGTGTATCATTGAAAAATACCTTATAATATAACGAAATATGCAGTGTATCATTGAAAATACCTTATAATTTAACGTAATATGCAGTGTATCATTGATAATACCTTAGAATATATGGTAATTCTAGTCTATCAATGAAAATACCTTATAATATAACGTAATATGCAGTGTATCATTCAAAATACCTTATAATATAACGTAATATGCAGTGTATCATTGAAAATACCTTATACTATATCGTAATTTGTAGTGTATCATTGAAAATACCTTATAATATATGGTAATTTGTAGTGTATCAATGAAAATACCTTATAATATAACGTAATATGCCGTGTATCATTGAAAATACCTTATAATATAACGTAATATGCAGTGTATCATTGAAAATACCTTATAATATAACGTAATATGCAGTGTATCATTGAAAATACCTTATAATATATCGTAATTTGTAGTGTATCATTGAAACTACCTTGTAATATATAGTAGTTTATCATTGAAAATACCTTATAATATGACGTAATATGCTGTGTATCATTGAAAATACCTTATAATATAACGTAATATGCAGTGTATCATTGGAAATACCTTATACTATATCGTAATTTGTAGTGTATCATTGAAAATACCTTATAATA
Source organism: Lasioglossum lativentre (assembly GCA_916610255.1). NCBI lineage: Eukaryota > Metazoa > Arthropoda > Insecta > Hymenoptera > Halictidae > Lasioglossum > Lasioglossum lativentre. Next base: position 73,426 of record CAKAJI010000555.1, read on the forward strand.
TATGGTAATTTGTAGTGTATCAATGAAAATACCTTATAATATAACGTAATATGCCGTGTATCATTGAAAACACCTTATAATATAACGTAATATGCAGTGTATCATTCAAAATACCTTATAATATAACGTAATATGCAGTGTATCATTGGAAATACCTTATACTATATCGTAATTTGTATTGTATCATTGAAAATACCTTATAATATATGGTAATTTGTAGTGTATCAATGAAAATACCTGAGAATATATGGTAATTCTAGGCTATCAATGAAAATACCTTATAATATAACGTAATATGCAGTGTATCATTGAAAATTCCTTATAATATAACGTAATATGCAGAGTATCATTGGAAATACCTTATAATATATAGTAGTTTATCATTGAAAATACCTTATAATATAACGTAACATTCTGAGTATCATTGAAAATACCTTATAATATAACGAAATATGCAGTGTATCATTGAAAATACCTTATAATTTAACGTAATATGCAGTGTATCATTGAAAATACCTTATAATATATCGTAATTTGTAGTGTATCATTGAAAATACCATATAGTATAACGTAATATGCAGTGCATCATTGAAAATACCTTATAATATAACGTAATATGCAGTGTATCATTGAAAATACCTTATAATATAACGTAATATGCCATGTATCATTGAAAATACCTTATGATATAACGTAATATGCAGTGTATCATTGAAAATACCTTATAATATAAAGTAATATGCAGTGTATCATTGAAAATACCTTATAATATATCGTAATTTGTAGTGTATCATTGAAACTACCTTGTAATATATAGTAGTTTATCATTGAAAATACCTTATAATATAACGTAATATGCTGTGTATCATTGAAAATACCTTATAATATAACGTAATATGCAGTGTATCATTGAAAATACCTTATAATATAACGTAATATGCAGTGTATCATTGAAAATACCTTATAATATAACGTAATATGCAGTGTATCATCGAAAATACCTTATAATAAAACGTAATATGCAGTGTATCATTGAAAATACCTTATAATTTAACGTAATATGCAGTGTATCATTGAAAATACCTTAGAATATATGGTAATTCTAGTCTATCAATGAAAATACCTTATAATATAACGTAATATGCAGTGTATCATTCAAAATACCTTATAATATAACGTAATATGCAGTGTATCATTGGAAATACCTTATACTATATCGTAATTTGTATTGTATCATTGAAAATACCTTATAATATATGGTAATTTGTAGTGTATCAATGAAAATACCTGAGAATATATGGTAATTCTAGGCTATCAATGAAAATACCTTATAATATAACGTAATATGCAGTGTATCATTGAAAATTCCTTATAATATAACGTAATATGCAGAGTATCATTGGAAATACCTTATAATATATAGTAGTTTATCATTGAAAATACCTTATAATATAACGTAATATGCAGAGTATCATTGGAAATACCTTATAATATATAGTAGTTTATCATTGAAAATACCTTATAATATAACGTAACATTCTGAGTATCATTGAAAATACCTTATAATATAACGTAATATGCAGTGTATCATTGAAAATACCTTATAATTTAACGTAATATGCAGTGTATCATTGAAAATACCTTATAATATATCGTAATTTGTAGTGTATCATTGAAAATACCATATAGTATAACGTAATATGCAGTGCATCATTGAAAATACCTTATAATATAACGTAATATGCAGTGTATCATTGAAAATACCTTATAATATAACGTAATATGCCGTGTATCATTGAAAATACCTTATAATATAACGTAATATGCAGTGTATCATTGAAAATACCTTATAATATAAAGTAATATGCAGTGTATCATTGAAAATACCTTATAATATATCGTAATTTGTAGTGTATCATTGAAACTACCTTGTAATATATAGTAGTTTATCATTGAAAATACCTTATAATATAACGTAATATGCTGTGTATCATTGAAAATACCTTATAATAAAACGTAATATGCAGTGTATCATTGAAAATACCTTATAATATAACGTAATATGCAGTGTATCATTGAAAATACCTTATAATATAACGTAATATGCAGTGTATCATCGAAAATACCTTATAATAAAACGTAATATGCAGTGTATCATTGAAAATACCTTATAATTTAACGTAATATGCAGTGTATCATTGAAAATACCTTAGAATATATGGTAATTCTAGTCTATCAATGAAAATACCTTATAATATAACGTAATATGCAGTGTATCATTCAAAATACCTTATAATATAACGTAATATGCAGTGTATCATTGGAAATACCTTATACTATATCGTAATTTGTATTGTATCATTGAAAATACCTTATAATATATGGTAATTTGTAGTGTATCAATGAAAATACCTGAGAATATATGGTAATTCTAGGCTATCAATGAAAATACCTTATAATATAACGTAATATGCAGTGTATCATTGAAAATTCCTTATAATATAACGTAATATGCAGAGTATCATTGGAAATACCTTATAATATATAGTAGTTTATCATTGAAAATACCTTATAATATAACGTAATATGCAGAGTATCATTGGAAATACCTTATAATATATAGTAGTTTATCATTGAAAATACCTTATAATATAACGTAACATTCTGAGTATCATTGAAAATACCTTATAATATAACGAAATATGCAGTGTATCATTGAAAATACCTTATAATTTAACGTAATATGCAGTGCATCATTGAAAATACCTTATAATATAACGTAATATGCAGTGTATCATTGAAAATACCTTATAATATAACGTAATATGCCATGTATCATTGAAAATACCTTATGATATAACGTAATATGCAGTGTATCATTGAAAATACCTTATAATATAAAGTAATATGCAGTGTATCATTGAAAATACCTTATAATATATCGTAATTTGTAGTGTATCATTGAAACTACCTTGTAATATATAGTAGTTTATCATTGAAAATACCTTATAATATAACGTAATATGCTGTGTATCATTGAAAATACCTTATAATAAAACGTAATATGCAGTGTATCATTGAAAATACCTTATAATATAACGTAATATGCAGTGTATCATTGAAAATACCTTATAATATAACGTAATATGCAGTGTATCATCGAAAATACCTTATAATAAAACGTAATATGCAGTGTATCATTGAAAATACCTTATAATTTAACGTAATATGCAGTGTATCATTGAAAATACCTTAGAATATATGGTAATTCTAGTCTATCAATGAAAATACCTTATAATATAACGTAATATGCAGTGTATCATTCAAAATACCTTATAATATAACGTAATATGCAGTGTATCATTGGAAATACCTTATACTATATCGTAATTTGTATTGTATCATTGAAAATACCTTATAATATATGGTAATTTGTAGTGTATCAATGAAAATACCTGAGAATATATGGTAATTCTAGGCTATCAATGAAAATACCTTATAATATAACGTAATATGCAGTGTATCATTGAAAATTCCTTATAATATAACGTAATATGCAGAGTATCATTGGAAATACCTTATAATATATAGTAGTTTATCATTGAAAATACCTTATAATATAACGTAATATGCAGAGTATCATTGGAAATACCTTATAATATATAGTAGTTTATCATTGAAAATACCTTATAATATAACGTAACATTCTGAGTATCATTGAAAATACCTTATAATATAACGTAATATGCAGTGTATCATTGAAAATACCTTATAATATAACGTAATATGCAGTGTATCATTGAAAATACCTTATAATATATCGTAATTTGTAGTGTATCATTGAAAATACCATATAGTATAACGTAATATGCAGTGCATCATTGAAAATACCTTATAATATAACGTAATATGCAGTGTATCATTGAAAATACCTTATAATATAACGTAATATGCCGTGTATCATTGAAAATACCTTATGATATAACGTAATATGCAGTGTATCATTGAAAATACCTTATAATATAAAGTAATATGCAGTGTATCATTGAAAATACCTTATAATATATCGTAATTTGTAGTGTATCATTGAAACTACCTTGTAATATATAGTAGTTTATCATTGAAAATACCTTATAATATAACGTAATATGCTGTGTATCATTGAAAATACCTTATAATAAAACGTAATATGCAGTGTATCATTGAAAATACCTTATAATATAACGTAATATGCAGTGTATCATTGAAAATACCTTATAATATAACGTAATATGCAGTGTATCATCGAAAATACCTTATAATAAAACGTAATATGCAGTGTATCATTGAAAATACCTTATAATTTAACGTAATATGCAGTGTATCATTGAAAATACCTTAGAATAAATGGTAATTCTAGTCTATCAATGAAAATACCTTATAATATAACGTAATATGCAGTGTATCATTCAAAATACCTTATAATATAACGTAATATGCAGTGTATCATTGGAAATACCTTATACTATATCGTAATTTGTATTGTATCATTGAAAATACCTTATAATATATGGTAATTTGTAGTGTATCAATGAAAATACCTGAGAATATATGGTAATTCTAGGCTATCAATGAAAATACCTTATAATATAACGTAATATGCAGTGTATCATTGAAAATTCCTTATAATATAACGTAATATGCAGAGTATCATTGGAAATACCTTATAATATATAGTAGTTTATCATTGAAAATACCTTATAATATAACGTAACATTCTGTGTATCATTGAAAATACCTTATAATATAACGAAATATGCAGTGTATCATTGAAAATACCTTATAATTTAACGTAATATGCAGTGTATCATTGAAAATACCTTATAATATATCGTAATTTGTAGTGTATCATTGAAAATACCATATAGTATAACGTAATATGCAGTGCATCATTGAAAATACCTTATAATATAACGTAATATGCAGTGTATCATTGAAAATACCTTATAATATAACGTAATATGCCGTGTATCATTGAAAATACCTTATGATATAACGTAATATGCAGTGTATCATTGAAAATACCTTATAATATAAAGTAATATGCAGTGTATCATTGAAAATACCTTATAATATATGGTAATTTGTAGTGTATCATTGAAACTACCTTGTAATATATAGTAGTTTATCATTGAAAATACCTTATAATATAACGTAATATGCTGTGTATCATTGAAAATACCTTATAATAAAACGTAATATGCAGTGTATCATTGAAAATACCTTATAATATAACGTAATATGCAGTGTATCATTGAAAATACCTTATAATATAACGTAATATGCAGTGTATCAGTGAAAATACCTTATAATATATCGTAATTTGTAGTGTATCATTGAAAATACCTTATAATATATAGTAGTTTATCATTGAAAATACCTTATAATATAACGTAATATGCAGTTTATCATTGAAAATACCTTATGATATAACGTAATATGCAGTGTATCATTGAAAATACATTATAATATAACGTAATATGCAGTGTATCATTGCAAATACCTTATAAAATATCGTAATTTGTAGTGTATCATTGAAAATACCTTATAGTATAACGTAATATGCAGTGTATCATTGAAAATACCTTATAATAAAACGTAATATGCAGTGTATCATTGAAAATACCTTAGAATATATGGTAATTCTAGTCTATCAATGAAAATACCTTATAATACAACGTAATATTGCAGTGTATCATTGAAAATACCTTATAATATATCGTAATTTGTAGTGTATCATTGAAAATACCATATAGTACAACGTAATATGCAGTGTATCATTGAAAATACCTTAGAATATATGGTAATTCTAGTCTATCAATGAAAATACCTTATAATACAACGTAATATGCAGTGTATCATTGAAAATACCTTATAATATATCGTAATTTGTAGTGTATCATTGAAACTACCTTGTAATATATAGTAGTTTATCATTGAAAATACCTTATAATATGACGTAATATGCTGTGTATCATTGAAAATACCTTATAATAAAACGTAATATGCAGTGTATCATTGAAAATACCTTATAATATAACGTAATATGCAGTGTATCATTGAAAATACCTTATAATATAACGTAATATGCAGTGTATCATTGAAAATACCTTAGAATATATGCTAATTCTAGTCTATCAATGAAAATACCTTATAATATAACGTAATATGCAGTGTATCAGTGAAAATACCTTATAATATATCGTAATTTGTAGTGTATCATTGAAAATACCTTATAATATATAGTAGTTTATCATTGAAAATACCTTATAATATAACGTAATATGCAGTGTATCATTGAAAATACCTTAGAATATATGGTAATTCTAGTCTATCAATGAAAATACCTTATAAAATAACGCAATATGCAGTGTATCATTGAAAATACCTTATAATATAACGTAATATGCAGTGTATCATTGATAATACCTTATAATATAACGTAATATGCAGTGTATCATTGAAAATACCTTATATTAAAACGTAATATGCAGTGTATCATTGAAAATACCTTATAATATAACGTAATATGCAGTGTACCATTGAAAATACCTTATAATATAACGTAATATGCAGTGTATCATTGAAAATACCTTATAATATAACGTAATATGCAATGTATCATTGGAAATACCTTAGAATATATGGTAATTCTAGGCTATCAATGAAAATACCTTATAATATAACGTAATATGCAGTGTATCATTGAAAATTCCTTATAATATAACGAAATATGCAGTGTATCATTGAAAATACCTTATAATTTAACGTAATATGCAGTGTATCATTGAAAATACCTTAGAATATATGGTAATTCTAGTCTATCAATGAAAATACCTTATAATATAACGTAATATGCAGTGTATCATTCAAAATACCTTATAATATAACGTAATATGCAGTGTATCATTGGAAATACCTTATAATATATCGTAATTTTTTAGTGTATCATTGAAAATACCTAATAATATAACGTAATATGCAGTGTATCATCGAAAATACCTTATAATAAAACGTAATATGCAGTGTATCATTGAAAATACCTTATAATTTAACGTAATATGCAGTGTATCATTGAAAATACCTTAGAATATATGGTAATTCTAGTCTATCAATGAAAATACCTTATAATATAACGTAATATGCAGTGTATCATTCAAAACACCTTATAATATAACGTAATATGCAGTGTATCATTGGAAATACCTTATACTATATCGTAATTTGTATTGTATCATTGAAAATACCTTATAATATATGGTAATTTGTAGTGTATCAATGAAAATACCTGAGAATATATGGTAATTCTAGGCTATCAATGAAAATACCTTATAATATAACGTAATATGCAGTGTATCATTGAAAATTCCTTATAATATAACGTAATATGCAGAGTATCATTGGAAATACCTTATAATATATAGTAGTTTATCATTGAAAATACCTTATAATATAACGTAACATTCTGTGTATCATTGAAAATACCTTATAATATAACGTAATATGCAGTGTATCATTGAAAATACCTTATAATATAACGTAATATGCAGTGTATCATTGATAATACCTTAGAATATATGGTAATTCTAGTCTATCAATGAAAATACCTTATAATATAACGTAATATGCAGTGTATCATTCAAAATACCTTATAATATAACGTAATATGCAGTGTATCATTGGAAATACCTTATACTATATCGTAATTTGTAGTGTATCATTGAAAATACCTTATAATATATGGTAATTTGTAGTGTATCAATGAAAATACCTTATAATATAACGTAATATGCAGTGTATTATTGAAAATACCTTATAATATGACGTAATATGCAGTGTATCATTGAAAATACCTTATAATATAACGTAATATGCAGTGTATCATTGGAAATACCTTATAATATATCGTAATTTTTTAGTGTATCATTGAAAATACCTAATAATATAACGTAATATGCAGTGTATCATCGAAAATACCTTATAATAAAACGTAATATGCAGTGTATCATTGAAAATACCTTATAATATAACGTAATATGCAGTGTATCATTGAAAATACCTTATAATATAACGTAATATGCAGTGTATCATTGAAAATACCTTGTAATATATCGTAATTTGTAGTGTATCATTGAAAATACCTTATAATATATAGTAGTTTATCATTGAAAATACCTTATTATAAAACGTAATATTCTGTGTATCATTGAAAATACCTTATAATATAACGTAATATGCAGTGTATCATTGAAAATACCTTATAATATAACGTAATATGCAGTGTATCATTGAAAATACCTTATAATATAACGTAATATGCCGTGTATCATTGAAAATACCTTATGATATAACGTAATATGCAGTGTATCATTGAAAATACCTTATAATATAAAGTAATATGCAGTGTATCAGTGAAAATACCTTATAATATATCGTAATTTGTAGTGTATCATTGAAACTACCTTGTAATATATAGTAGTTTATCATTGAAAATACCTTATAATATAACGTAATATGCTGTGTATCATTGAAAATACCTTATAATAAAACGTAATATGCAGTGTATCATTGAAAATACCTTATAATATAACGTAATATGCAGTGTATCATTGAAAATACCTTATAATATAACGTAATATGCAGTGTATCAGTGAAAATACCTTATAATATATCGTAATTTGTAGTGTATCATTGAAAATACCTTATAATATATAGTAGTTTATCATTGAAAATACCTTATAATATAACGTAATATGCAGTGTATCATTGAAAATACCTTATGATATAACGTAATATGCAGTGTATCATTGAAAATACCTTATAATATAACGTAATATGCAGTGTATCATTGCAAATACCTTATAATATATCGTAATTTGTAGTGTATCATTGAAAATACCTTATAGTATAACGTAATATGCAGTGTATCATTGAAAATACCTTATAATAAAACGTAATATGCAGTGTATCATTGAAAATACCTTAGAATATATGGTAATTCTAGTCTATCAATGAAAATACCTTATAATACAACGTAATATTGCAGTGTATCATTGAAAATACCTTATAATATATCGTAATTTGTAGTGTATCATTGAAAATACCATATAGTATAACGTAATATGCAGTGCATCATTGAAAATATCTTATAATATAACGTAATATGCAGTGTATCATTGAAAATACCTTATAATATAACGTAATATGCCGTGTATCATTGAAAATACCTTATGATATAACGTAATATGCAGTGTATCATTGAAAATACCTTATAATATAAAGTAATATGCAGTGTATCATTGAAAATACCTTATAATATATCGTAATTTGTAGTGTATCATTGAAACTACCTTGTAATATATAGTAGTTTATCATTGAAAATACCTTATAATATGACGTAATATGCTGTGTATCATTGAAAATACCTTATAATAAAACGTAATATGCAGTGTATCATTGAAAATACCTTATAATATAACGTAATATGCAGTGTATCATTGAAAATACCTTATAATATAAAGTAATATGCAGTGTATCATTGAAAATACCTTATAATATATCGTAATTTGTAGTGTATCATTGAAACTACCTTGTAATATATAGTAGTTTATCATTGAAAATACCTTATAATATGACGTAATATGCTGTGTATCATTGAAAATACCTTATAATAAAACGTAATATGCAGTGTATCATTGAAAATACCATATAGTATAACGTAATATGCAGTGCATCATTGAAAATATCTTATAATATAACGTAATATGCAGTGTATCATTGAAAATACCTTATAATATAACGTAATATGCCGTGTATCATTGAAAATACCTTATGATATAACGTAATATGCAGTGTATCATTGAAAATACCTTATAATATAAAGTAATATGCAGTGTATCATTGAAAATACCTTATAATATATCGGAATTTGTAGTGTATCATTGAAACTACCTTGTAATATATAGTAGTTTATCATTCAAAATACCTTATAATATAACGTAATATGCAGTGTATCATTGGAAATACCTTATAATATATCGTAATTTTTTAGTGTATCATTGAAAATACCTAATAATATAACGTAATATGCAGTGTATCATCGAAAATACCTTATAATAAAACGTAATATGCAGTGTATCATTGAAAATACCTTATAATTTAACGTAATATGCAGTGTATCATTGAAAATACCTTAGAATATATGGTAATTCTAGTCTATCAATGAAAATACCTTATAATATAACGTAATATGCAGTGTATCATTCAAAATACCTTATAATATAACGTAATATGCAGTGTATCATTGGAAATACCTTATACTATATCGTAATTTGTATTGTATCATTGAAAATACCTTATAATATATGGTAATTTGTAGTGTATCAATGAAAATACCTGAGAATATATGGTAATTCTAGGCTATCAATGAAAATACCTTATAATATAACGTAATATGCAGTGTATCATTGAAAATTCCTTATAATATAACGTAATATGCAGAGTATCATTGGAAATACCTTATAATATATAGTAGTTTATCATTGAAAATACCTTATAATATAACGTAACATTCTGTGTATCATTGAAAATACCTTATAATATAACGAAATATGCAGTGTATCATTGAAAATACCTTATAATTTAACGTAATATGCAGTGTATCATTGATAATACCTTAGAATATATGGTAATTCTAGTCTATCAATGAAAATACCTTATAATATAACGTAATATGCAGTGTATCATTCAAAATACCTTATAATATAACGTAATATGCAGTGTATCATTGGAAATACCTTATACTATATCGTAATTTGTAGTGTATCATTGAAAATACCTTATAATATATGGTAATTTGTAGTGTATCAATGAAAATACCTTATAATATAACGTAATATGCAGTGTATTATTGAAAATACCTTATAATATGACGTAATATGCAGTGTATCATTGAAAATACCTTATAATATAACGTAATATGCAGTGTATCATTGGAAATACCTTATAATATATCGTAATTTTTTAGTGTATCATTGAAAATACCTAATAATATAACGTAATATGCAGTGTATCATCGAAAATACCTTATAATAAAACGTAATATGCAGTGTATCATTGAAAATACCTTATAATATAACGTAATATGCAGTGTATCATTGAAAATACCTTATAATATAACGTAATATGCAGTGTATCATTGAAAATACCTTAGAATATATGGTAATTCTAGTCTATCAATGAAAATACCTTATAATATAACGTAATATGCAGTGTATCATTCAAAATACCTTATAATATAACGTAATATGCAGTGTATCATTGGAAATACCTTATACTATATCGTAATTTGTAGTGTATCATTGAAAATACCTTATAATATATGGTAATTTGTAGTGTATCAATGAAAATACCTTATAATATAACGTAATATTCTGTGTATCATTGAAAATACCTTATAATATAACGTAATATGCAGTGTATCATTGAAAATACCTTATAATATAACGTAATATGCAGTGTATCATTGAAAATACCTTGTAATATATCGTAATTTGTAGTGTATCATTGAAAATACCTTATAATATATAGTAGTTTATCATTGAAAATACCTTATTATAAAACGTAATATTCTGTGTATCATTGAAAATACCTTATAATATAACGTAATATGCAGTGTATCATTGAAAATACCTTATAATATAACGTAATATGCAGTGTATCATTGAAAATACCTTATAATATAACGTAATATGCCGTGTATCATTGAAAATACCTTATGATATAACGTAATATGCAGTGTATCATTGAAAATACCTTATAATATAAAGTAATATGCAGTGTATCAGTGAAAATACCTTATAATATATCGTAATTTGTAGTGTATCATTGAAACTACCTTGTAATATATAGTAGTTTATCATTGAAAATACCTTATAATATAACGTAATATGCTGTGTATCATTGAAAATACCTTATAATAAAACGTAATATGCAGTGTATCATTGAAAATACCTTATAATATAACGTAATATGCAGTGTATCATTGAAAATACCTTATAATATAACGTAATATGCAGTGTATCAGTGAAAATACCTTATAATATATCGTAATTTGTAGTGTATCATTGAAAATACCTTATAATATATAGTAGTTTATCATTGAAAATACCTTATAATATAACGTAATATGCAGTGTATCATTGAAAATACCTTATGATATAACGTAATATGCAGTGTATCATTGAAAATACCTTATAATATAACGTAATATGCAGTGTATCATTGCAAATACCTTATAATATATCGTAATTTGTAGTGTATCATTGAAAATACCTTATAGTATAACGTAATATGCAGTGTATCATTGAAAATACCTTATAATAAAACGTAATATGCAGTGTATCATTGAAAATACCTTAGAATATATGGTAATTCTAGTCTATCAATGAAAATACCTTATAATACAACGTAATATTGCAGTGTATCATTGAAAATACCTTATAATATATCGTAATTTGTAGTGTATCATTGAAAATACCATATAGTATAACGTAATATGCAGTGCATCATTGAAAATATCTTATAATATAACGTAATATGCAGTGTATCATTGAAAATACCTTATAATATAACGTAATATGCCGTGTATCATTGAAAATACCTTATGATATAACGTAATATGCAGTGTATCATTGAAAATACCTTATAATATAAAGTAATATGCAGTGTATCATTGAAAATACCTTATAATATATCGTAATTTGTAGTGTATCATTGAAACTACCTTGTAATATATAGTAGTTTATCATTGAAAATACCTTATAATATGACGTAATATGCTGTGTATCATTGAAAATACATTATAATAAAACGTAATTTGTAGTGTATCATTGAAAATACCTTATAATATGTAGTAGTTTATCATTGAAAATACCTTATAATATAACGTAATATGCAGTGTATCATTGAAAATACCTTAGAATATATGGTAATTCTAGTCTATCAATGAAAATACCTTATAAAATAACGCAATATGCAGTGTATCATTGAAAATACCTTATAATATAACGTAATATGCAGTGTATCATTGATAATACCTTATAATATAACGTAATATGCAGTGTATCATTTACAATACCTTATATTAAAACGTAATATGCAGTGTATCATTGAAAATACCTTATAATATAACGTAATATGCAGTGTATCATTGAAAATACCTTATAATATAACGTAATATGCAGTGTACCATTGAAAATACCTTATAATATAACGTAATATGCAGTGTATCATTGAAAATACCTTATAATATAACGTAATATGCAATGTATCATTGAAAATACCTTAGAATATAACGTAATATGCCGTGTATCATTGAAAATACCTTATGATATAACGCAATATGCAGTGTATCATTGAAAATACCTTATAATATAACGTAATATGCAGTGTATCATTGCAAATACCTTATAATATATCGTAATTTGTAGTGTATCATTGAAAATACCTTATAGTATAACGTAATATGCAGTGTATCATTGAAAATACCTTATAATAAAACGTAATATGCAGTGTATCATTGAAAATACCTTATGATATATCGTAATTTGTAGTGTATCATTGAAAATACCTTATAATATAACGTAATATGCAGTGTATCATTGAAAATACCTTATAATATAACGTAATATGCAGTGTATCATTGAAAATACCTTAAAATATAACGTAATATGCAGTGTATCATTGCAAATACCTTATAGTATAACGTAATATGCAGTGTATCATTGAAAATACCTTATAATAAAACGTAATATGCAGTGTATCATTGATAATACCTTATAATATAACGTAATATGCAGTGTATCATTGAAAATACCTTATATTAAAACGTAATATGCAGTGTATCATTGAAAATACCTTATAATATAACGTAATATGCAGTGTACCATTGAAAATACCTTATAATATAACGTAATATGCAGTGTATCATTGAAAATACCTTATAATATATCGTAATTTGTAGTGTATCATTGAAAATACCTTATAATATAACGTAATATGCAGTGTATCATTGAAAATACCTTATAATATAACGTAATATGCAGTGTACCATTGAAAATACCTTATAATATAACGTAATATGCAGTGTATCATTGAAAATACCTTATAATATAACGTAATATGCAATGTATCATTGAAAATACCTTAGAATATAACGTAATATGCCGTGTATCATTGAAAATACCTTATGATATAACGCAATATGCAGTGTATCATTGAAAATACCTTATAATATAACGTAATATGCAGTGTATCATTGCAAATACCTTATAATATATCGTAATTTGTAGTGTATCATTGAAAATACCTTATAGTATAACGTAATATGCAGTGTATCATTGAAAATACCTTATAATAAAACGTAATATGCAGTGTATCATTGAAAATACCTTATGATATATCGTAATTTGTAGTGTATCATTGAAAATACCTTATAATATAACGTAATATGCAGTGTATCATTGAAAATACCTTATAATATAACGTAATATGCAGTGTATCATTGAAAATACCTTAAAATATAACGTAATATGCAGTGTATCATTGCAAATACCTTATAGTATAACGTAATATGCAGTGTATCATTGAAAATACCTTATAATAAAACGTAATATGCAGTGTATCATTGATAATACCTTATAATATAACGTAATATGCAGTGTATCATTGAAAATACCTTATATTAAAACGTAATATGCAGTGTATCATTGAAAATACCTTATAATATAACGTAATATGCAGTGTACCATTGAAAATACCTTATAATATAACGTAATATGCAGTGTATCATTGAAAATACCTTATAATATATCGTAATTTGTAGTGTATCATTGAAAATACCTTATAATATAACGTAATATGCAGTGTATCATTGAAAATACCTTATAATATAACGTAATATGCAGTGTATCATTGAAAATACCTTAGAATATAACGTAATATGCAGTGTATCATTGCAAATACCTTATAGTATAACGTAATATGCAGTGTATCATTGAAAATACCTTATAATAAAACGTAATATGCAGTGTATCATTGATAATACCTTATAATATAACGTAATATGCAGTGTATCATTGAAAATACCTTATATTAAAACGTAATATGCAGTGTATCATTGAAAATACCTTATAATATAACGTAATATGCAGTGTACCATTGAAAATACCTTATAATATAACGTAATATGCAGTGTATCATTGAAAATACCTTATAATATGACGTAATATGCTGTGTATCATTGAAAATACCTTATAATAAAACGTAATTTGTACTGTATCATTGAAAATACCTTATAATATGTAGTAGTTTATCATTGAAAATACCTTATAATATAACGTAATATGCAGTGTATCATTGAAAATACCTTAGAATATATGGTAATTCTAGTCTATCAATGAAAATACCTTATAAAATAACGCAATATGCAGTGTATCATTGAAAATACCTTATAATATAACGTAATATGCAGTGTATCATTGATAATACCTTATAATATAACGTAATATGCAGTGTATCATTTACAATACCTTATATTAAAACGTAATATGCAGTGTATCATTGAAAATACCTTATAATATAACGTAATATGCAGTGTATCATTGAAAATACCTTATAATATAACGTAATATGCAGTGTACCATTGAAAATACCTTATAATATAACGTAATATGCAGTGTATCATTGAAAATACCTTATAATATAACGTAATATGCAATGTATCATTGAAAATACCTTAGAATATAACGTAATATGCCGTGTATCATTGAAAATACCTTATGATATAACGTAATATGCAGTGTATCATTGAAAATACCTTATAATATAACGTAATATGCAGTGTATCATTGCAAATACCTTATAATATATCGTAATTTGTAGTGTATCATTGAAAATACCTTATAGTATATCGTAATATGCAGTGTATCATTGAAAATACCTTATAATAAAACGTAATATGCAGTGTATCATTGAAAATACCTTATAATATATCGTAATTTGTAGTGTATCATTGAAACTACCTTGTAATATATAATTGTTTATCATTGAAAATACCTTATAATATGACGTAATATGCTGTGTATCATTGAAAATACCTTATAATAAAACGTAATTTGTAGTGTATCATTGAAAATACCTTATAATATGTAGTAGTTTATCATTGAAAATACCTTATAATATAACGTAATATGCAGTGTATCATTGAAAATACCTTAGAATATATGGTAATTCTAGTCTATCAATGAAAATACCTTATAAAATAACGCAATATGCAGTGTATCATTGAAAATACCTTATAATATAACGTAATATGCAGTGTATCATTGATAATACCTTATAATATAACGTAATATGCAGTGTATCATTTACAATACCTTATATTAAAACGTAATATGCAGTGTATCATTGAAAATACCTTATAATATAACGTAATATGCAGTGTATCATTGAAAATACCTTATAATATAACGTAATATGCAGTGTACCATTGAAAATACCTTATAATATAACGTAATATGCAGTGTATCATTGAAAATACCTTATAATATAACGTAATATGCAATGTATCATTGAAAATACCTTAGAATATAACGTAATATGCCGTGTATCATTGAAAATACCTTATGATATAACGTAATATGCAGTGTATCATTGAAAATACCTTATAATATAACGTAATATGCAGTGTATCATTGCAAATACCTTATAATATATCGTAATTTGTAGTGTATCATTGAAAATACCTTATAGTATAACGTAATATGCAGTGTATCATTGAAAATACCTTATAATAAAACGTAATATGCAGTGTATCATTGAAAATACCTTATAATATATCGTAATTTGTAGTGTATCATTGAAACTACCTTGTAATATATAGTAGTTTATCATTGAAAATACCTTATAATATGACGTAATATGCTGTGTATCATTGAAAATACCTTATAATAAAACGTAATTTGTAGTGTATCATTGAAAATACCTTATAATATGTAGTAGTTTTTCATTGAAAATACCTTATAATATAACGTAATATGCAGTGTATCATTGAAAATACCTTAGAATATATGGTAATTCTAGTCTATCAATGAAAATACCTTATAAAATAACGCAATATGCAGTGTATCATTGAAAATACCTTATAATATAACGTAATATGCAGTGTATCATTGATAATACCTTATAATATAACGTAATATGCAGTGTATCATTTACAATACCTTATATTAAAACGTAATATGCAGTGTATCATTGAAAATACCTTATAATATAACGTAATATGCAGTGTACCATTGAAAATACCTTATAATATAACGTAATATGCAGTGTATCATTGAAAATACCTTATAATATAACGTAATATGCAGTGTATCATTGAAAATACCTTAGAATATATGGTAATTCTAGTCTATCAATGAAAATACCTTATAATATAACGTAATATGCAGTGTATCATTGGAAATACCTAATAATATAACGTAATATGCAGTGTACCATTGAAAATACCTTATAATATAACGTAATATGCAGTGTATCATTGAAAATACCTTATAATAAAACGTAATATGCAGTGTATCATTGAAAATACCTTAGAATATATGGTAATTCTAGTCTATCAATGAAAATACCTTATAATACAACGTAATATTGCAGTGTATCATTGAAAATACCTTATAATATATCGTAATTTGTAGTGTATCATTGAAAATACCATATAGTATAACGTAATATGCAGTGCATCATTGAAAATACCTTATAATATAACGTAATATGCAGTGTATCATTGAAAATACCTTATAATATAACGTAATATGCCGTGTATCATTGAAAATACCTTATGATATAACGTAATATGCAGTGTATCATTGAAAATACCTTATAATATAAAGTAATATGCAGTGTATCATTGAAAATACCTTATAATATATCGTAATTTGTAGTGTATCATTGAAACTACCTTGTAATATATAGTAGTTTATCATTGAAAATACCTTATAATATAACGTAATATGCTGTGTATCATTGAAAATACCTCATAATAAAACGTAATATGCAGTGTATCATTGAAAATACCTTATAATATAACGTAATATGCAGTGTATCATTGAAAATACCTTATAATATAACGTAATATGCAGTGTATCAGTGAAAATACCTTATAATATATCGTAATTTGTAGTGTATCATTGAAAATACCTTATAATATATAGTAGTTTATCATTGAAAATACCTTATAATATAACGTAATATGCAGTTTATCATTGAAAATACCTTATGATATAACGTAATATGCAGTGTATCATTGAAAATACCTTATAATATAACGTAATATGCAGTGTATCATTGCAAATACCTTATAATATATCGTAATTTGTAGTGTATCATTGAAAATACCTTATAGTATAACGTAATATGCAGTGTATCATTGAAAATACCTTATAATAAAACGTAATATGCAGTGTATCATTGAAAATACCTTAGAATATATGGTAATTCTAGTCTATCAATGAAAATACCTTATAATACAACGTAATATTGCAGTGTATCATTGAAAATACCTTATAATATATCGTAATATGCAGTGTATCATTGAAAATACCTTATAATATAACGTAATATGCAGTGTATCATTGAAAATACCTTATGATATAACGTAATATGCAGTGTATCATTGAAAATACCTTATAATACAACGTAATATTGCAGTGTATCATTGAAAATACCTTATAATATAACGTAATATGCAGTGTATCATTGAAAATACCTTATAATATAACGTAATATGCAGTGTATCATTGAAAATACCTTATAATATATCGTAATTTGTAGTGTATCATTGAAACTACCTTGTAATATATAGTAGTTTATCATTGAAAATACCTTATAATATGACGTAATATGCTGTGTATCATTGAAAATACCTTATAATAAAACGTAATATGCAGTGTATCATTGAAAATACCTTATAATATAACGTAATATGCAGTGTATCATTGAAAATACCTTATAATATAACGTAATATGCAGTGTATCATTGAAAATACCTTAGAATATATGCTAATTCTAGTCTATCAATGAAAATACCTTATAATATAACGTAATATGCAGTGTATCAGTGAAAATACCTTATAATATATCGTAATTTGTAGTGTATCATTGAAAATACCTTATAATATATAGTAGTTTATCATTGAAAATACCTTATAATATAACGTAATATGCAGTGTATCATTGAAAATACCTTAGAATATATGGTAATTCTAGTCTATCAATGAAAATACCTTATAAAATAACGCAATATGCAGTGTATCATTGAAAATACCTTATAATATAACGTAATATGCAGTGTATCATTGATAATACCTTATAATATAACGTAATATGCAGTGTATCATTGAAAATACCTTATATTAAAACGTAATATGCAGTGTATCATTGAAAATACCTTATAATATAACGTAATATGCAGTGTATCATTGAAAATACCTTATAATATAACGTAATATGCAGTGTATCATTGAAAATACCTTAGAATATATGGTAATTCTAGTCTATCAATGAAAATACCTTATAAAATAACGCAATATGCAGTGTATCATTGAAAATACCTTATAATATAACGTAATATGCAGTGTATCATTGATAATACCTTATAATATAACGTAATATGCAGTGTATCATTTACAATACCTTATATTAAAACGTAATATGCAGTGTATCATTGAAAATACCTTATAATATAACGTAATATGCAGTGTATCATTGAAAATACCTTATAATATAACGTAATATGCAGTGTACCATTGAAAATACCTTATAATATAACGTAATATGCAGTGTATCATTGAAAATACCTTATAATATAACGTAATATGCAATGTATCATTGAAAATACCTTAGAATATAACGTAATATGCCGTGTATCATTGAAAATACCTTATGATATAACGTAATATGCAGTGTATCATTGAAAATACCTTATAATATAACGTAATATGCAGTGTATCATTGCAAATACCTTATAATATATCGTAATATGCAGTGTATCATTGAAAATACCTTATAATAAAACGTAATATGCAGTGTATCATTGAAAATACCTTAGAATATATGGTAATTCTAGTCTATCAATGAAAATACCTTATAAAATAACGCAATATGCAGTGTATCATTGAAAATACCTTATAATATAACGTAATATGCAGTGTATCATTGATAATACCTTATAATATAACGTAATATGCAGTGTATCATTTACAATACCTTATATTAAAACGTAATATGCAGTGTATCATTGAAAATACCTTATAATATAACGTAATATGCAGTGTACCATTGAAAATACCTTATAATATAACGTAATATGCAGTGTATCATTGAAAATACCTTATAATATAACGTAATATGCAGTGTATCATTGAAAATACCTTAGAATATATGGTAATTCTAGTCTATCAATGAAAATACCTTATAATATAACGTAATATGCAGTGTATCATTGGAAATACCTAATAATATAACGTAATATGCAGTGTACCATTGAAAATACCTTATAGTATAACGTAATATGCAGTGTATCATTGAAAATACCTTATAATAAAACGTAATATGCAGTGTATCATTGAAAATACCTTAGAATATATGGTAATTCTAGTCTATCAATGAAAATACCTTATAATACAACGTAATATTGCAGTGTATCATTGAAAATACCTTATAATATATCGTAATTTGTAGTGTATCATTGAAAATACCATATAGTATAACGTAATATGCAGTGCATCATTGAAAATACCTTATAATATAACGTAATATGCAGTGTATCATTGAAAATACCTTATAATATAACGTAATATGCCGTGTATCATTGAAAATACCTTATGATATAACGTAATATGCAGTGTATCATTGAAAATACCTTATAATATAAAGTAATATGCAGTGTATCATTGAAAATACCTTATAATATATCGTAATTTGTAGTGTATCATTGAAACTACCTTGTAATATATAGTAGTTTATCATTGAAAATACCTTATAATATAACGTAATATGCTGTGTATCATTGAAAATACCTCATAATAAAACGTAATATGCAGTGTATCATTGAAAATACCTTATAATATAACGTAATATGCAGTGTATCATTGAAAATACCTTATAATATAACGTAATATGCAGTGTATCAGTGAAAATACCTTATAATATATCGTAATTTGTAGTGTATCATTGAAAATACCTTATAATATATAGTAGTTTATCATTGAAAATACCTTATAATATAACGTAATATGCAGTTTATCATTGAAAATACCTTATGATATAACGTAATATGCAGTGTATCATTGAAAATACCTTATAATATAACGTAATATGCAGTGTATCATTGCAAATACCTTATAATATATCGTAATTTGTAGTGTATCATTGAAAATACCTTATAGTATAACGTAATATGCAGTGTATCATTGAAAATACCTTATAATAAAACGTAATATGCAGTGTATCATTGAAAATACCTTAGAATATATGGTAATTCTAGTCTATCAATGAAAATACCTTATAATACAACGTAATATTGCAGTGTATCATTGAAAATACCTTATAATATATCGTAATATGCAGTGTATCATTGAAAATACCTTATAATATAACGTAATATGCAGTGTATCATTGAAAATACCTTATGATATAACGTAATATACAGTGTATCATTGAAAATACCTTATAATACAACGTAATATTGCTGTGTATCATTGAAAATACCTTATAATATAACGTAATATGCAGTGTATCATTGAAAATACCTTATAATATAACGTAATATGCCGTGTATCATTGAAAATACCTTATAATATATCGTAATTTGTAGTGTATCATTGAAACTACCTTGTAATATATAGTAGTTTATCATTGAAAATACCTTATAATATGACGTAATATGCTGTGTATCATTGAAAATACCTTATAATAAAACGTAATATGCAGTGTATCATTGAAAATACCTTATAATATAACGTAATATACAGTGTATCATTGAAAATACCTTATAATATAACGTAATATGCAGTGTATCATTGAAAATACCTTAGAATATATGCTAATTCTAGTCTATCAATGAAAATACCTTATAATATAACGTAATATGCAGTGTATCAGTGAAAATACCTTATAATATATCGTAATTTGTAGTGTATCATTGAAAATACCTTATAATATATAGTAGTTTATCATTGAAAATACCTTATAATATAACGTAATATGCAGTGTATCATTGAAAATACCTTAGAATATATGGTAATTCTAGTCTATCAATGAAAATACCTTATAAAATAACGCAATATGCAGTGTATCATTGAAAATACCTTATAATATAACGTAATATGCAGTGTATCATTGATAATACCTTATAATATAACGTAATATGCAGTGTATCATTGAAAATACCTTATATTAAAACGTAATATGCAGTGTATCATTGAAAATACCTTATAATATAACGTAATATGCAGTGTACCATTGAAAATACCTTATAATATAACGTAATATGCAGTGTATCATTGAAAATACCTTATAATATAACGTAATATGCAATGTATCATTGGAAATACCTTAGAATATATGGTAATTCTAGGCTATCAATGAAAATACCTTATAATATAACGTAATATGCAGTGTATCATTGAAAATTCCTTATAATATAACGTAATATGCCGTGTATCATTGAAAATACCTTATGATATAACGTAATATGCAGTGTATCATTGAAAATACCTTATAATACAACGTAATATTGCAGTGTATCATTGAAAATACCTTATAATATAACGTAATATGCAGTGTATCATTGAAAATACCTTATAATATAACGTAATATGCCGTGTATCATTGAAAATACCTTATAATATATCGTAATTTGTAGTGTATCATTGAAACTACCTTGTAATATATAGTAGTTTATCATTGAAAATACCTTATAATATGACGTAATATGCAGTGTATCATTGAAAATACCTTAGAATATATGCTAATTCTAGTCTATCAATGAAAATACCTTATAATATAACGTAATATGCAGTGTATCAGTGAAAATACCTTATAATATATCGTAATTTGTAGTGTATCATTGAAAATACCTTATAATATATAGTAGTTTATCATTGAAAATACCTTATAATATAACGTAATATGCAGTGTATCATTGAAAATACCTTAGAATATATGGTAATTCTAGTCTATCAATGAAAATACCTTATAAAATAACGCAATATGCAGTGTATCATTGAAAATACCTTATAATATAACGTAATATGCAGTGTATCATTGATAATACCTTATAATATAACGTAATATGCAGTGTATCATTGAAAATACCTTATATTAAAACGTAATATGCAGTGTATCATTGAAAATACCTTATAATATAACGTAATATGCAGTGTACCATTGAAAATACCTTATAATATAACGTAATATGCAGTGTATCATTGAAAATACCTTAGAATATATGGTAATTCTAGTCTATCAATGAAAATACCTTATAAAATAACGCAATATGCAGTGTATCATTGAAAATACCTTATACTATAACGTAATATGCAGTGTATCATTGATAATACCTTATAATATAACGTAATATGCAGTGTATCATTTACAATACCTTATATTAAAACGTAATATGCAGTGTATCATTGAAAATACCTTATAATATAACGTAATATGCAGTGTATCATTGAAAATACCTTATAATATAACGTAATATGCAGTGTACCATTGAAAATACCTTATAATATAACGTAATATGCAGTGTATCATTGAAAATACCTTATAATATAACGTAATATGCAATGTATCATTGAAAATACCTTAGAATATAACGTAATATGCCGTGTATCATTGAAAATACCTTATAATATAACGTAATATGCAGTGTATCATTGAAAATACCTTATAATATAACGTAATATGCAGTGTATCATTGCAAATACCTTATAATATATCGTAATTTGTAGTGTATCATTGAAAATACCTTATAGTATAACGTAATATGCAGTGTATCATTGAAAATACCTTATAATATAACGTAATATGCAGTGTATCATTGAAAATACCTTATAATATATCGTAATTTGTAGTGTATCATTGAAAATACCTTGTAATATATAGTAGTTTATCATTGAAAATACCTTATAATATGACGTAATATGCTGTGTATCATTGAAAATACCTTATAATAAAACGTAATTTGTAGTGTATCATTGAAAATACCTTATAATATGTAGTAGTTTATCATTGAAAATACCTTATAATATAACGTAATATGCAGTGTATCATTGAAAATACCTTAGAATATATGGTAATTCTAGTCTATCAATGAAAATACCTTATAAAATAACGCAATATGCAGTGTATCATTGAAAATACCTTATAATATAACGTAATATGCAGTGTATCATTGAAAATACCTTATAATATAACGTAATATGCAGTGTATCATTTACAATACCTTATATTAAAACGTAATATGCAGTGTATCATTGAAAATACCTTATAATATAACGTAATATGCAGTGTACCATTGAAAATACCTTATAATATAACGTAATATGCAGTGTATCATTGAAAATACCTTATAATATAACGTAATATGCAATGTATCATTGGAAATACCTTAGAATATATGGTAATTCTAGGCTATCAATGAAAATACCTTATAATATAACGTAATATGCAGTGTATCATTGAAAATTCCTTATAATATAACGTAATATGCCGTGTATCATTGAAAATACCTTATGATATAACGTAATATGCAGTGTATCATTGAAAATACCTTATAATACAACGTAATATTGCAGTGTATCATTGAAAATACCTTATAATATAACGTAATATGCAGTGTATCATTGAAAATACCTTATAATATAACGTAATATGCCGTGTATCATTGAAAATACCTTATAATATATCGTAATTTGTAGTGTATCATTGAAACTACCTTGTAATATATAGTAGTTTATCATTGAAAATACCTTATAATATGACGTAATATGCTGTGTATCATTGAAAATACCTTATAATAAAACGTAATATGCAGTGTATCATTGAAAATACCTTATAATATAACGTAATATGCAGTGTATCATTGAAAATACCTTATAATATAACGTAATATGCAGTGTATCATTGAAAATACCTTAGAATATATGCTAATTCTAGTCTATCAATGAAAATACCTTATAATATAACGTAATATGCAGTGTATCAGTGAAAATACCTTATAATATATCGTAATTTGTAGTGTATCATTGAAAATACCTTATAATATATAGTAGTTTATCATTGAAAATACCTTATAATATAACGTAATATGCAGTGTATCATTGAAAATACCTTAGAATATATGGTAATTCTAGTCTATCAATGAAAATACCTTATAAAATAACGCAATATGCAGTGTATCATTGAAAATACCTTATAATATAACGTAATATGCAGTGTATCATTGATAATACCTTATAATATAACGTAATATGCAGTGTATCATTGAAAATACCTTATATTAAAACGTAATATGCAGTGTATCATTGAAAATACCTTATAATATAACGTAATATGCAGTGTACCATTGAAAATACCTTATAATATAACGTAATATGCAGTGTATCATTGAAAATACCTTAGAATATATGGTAATTCTAGTCTATCAATGAAAATACCTTATAAAATAACGCAATATGCAGTGTATCATTGAAAATACCTTATAATATAACGTAATATGCAGTGTATCATTGATAATACCTTATAATATAACGTAATATGCAGTGTATCATTTACAATACCTTATATTAAAACGTAATATGCAGTGTATCATTGAAAATACCTTATAATATAACGTAATATGCAGTGTATCATTGAAAATACCTTATAATATAACGTAATATGCAGTGTACCATTGAAAATACCTTATAATATAACGTAATATGCAGTGTATCATTGAAAATACCTTATAATATAACGTAATATGCAGTGTATCATTGAAAATACCTTAGAATATAACGTAATATGCCGTGTATCATTGAAAATACCTTATGATATAACGTAATATGCAGTGTATCATTGAAAATACCTTATAATATAACGTAATATGCAGTGTATCATTGCAAATACCTTATAATATATCGTAATTTGTAGTGTATCATTGAAAATACCTTATAGTATAACGTAATATGCAGTGTATCATTGAAAATACCTTATAATAAAACGTAATATGCAGTGTATCATTGAAAATACCTTATAATATATCGTAATTTGTAGTGTATCATTGAAACTACCTTGTAATATATAGTAGTTTATCATTGAAAATACCTTATAATATGACGTAATATGCTGTGTATCATTGAAAATACCTTATAATAAAACGTAATTTGTAGTGTATCATTGAAAATACCTTATAATATGTAGTAGTTTATCATTGAAAATACCTTATAATATAACGTAATATGCAGTGTATCATTGAAAATACCTTAGAATATATGGTAATTCTAGTCTATCAATGAAAATACCTTATAAAATAACGCAATATGCAGTGTATCATTGAAAATACCTTATAATATAACGTAATATGCAGTGTATCATTGATAATACCTTATAATATAACGTAATATGCAGTGTATCATTTACAATACCTTATATTAAAACGTAATATGCAGTGTATCATTGAAAATACCTTATAATATAACGTAATATGCAGTGTACCATTGAAAATACCTTATAATATAACGTAATATGCAGTGTATCATTGAAAATACCTTATAATATAACGTAATATGCAGTGTATCATTGAAAATACCTTAGAATATATGGTAATTCTAGTCTATCAATGAAAATACCTTATAATATAACGTAATATGCAGTGTATCATTGGAAATACCTAATAATATAACGTAATATGCAGTGTACCATTGAAAATACCTTATAGTATAACGTAATATGCAGTGTATCATTGAAAATACCTTATAATAAAACGTAATATGCAGTGTATCATTGAAAATACCTTAGAATATATGGTAATTCTAGTCTATCAATGAAAATACCTTATAATACAACGTAATATTGCAGTGTATCATTGAAAATACCTTATAATATATCGTAATTTGTAGTGTATCATTGAAAATACCATATAGTATAACGTAATATGCAGTGCATCATTGAAAATACCTTATAATATAACGTAATATGCAGTGTATCATTGAAAATACCTTATAATATAACGTAATATGCCGTGTATCATTGAAAATACCTTATGATATAACGTAATATGCAGTGTATCATTGAAAATACCTTATAATATAAAGTAATATGCAGTGTATCATTGAAAATACCTTATAATATATCGTAATTTGTAGTGTATCATTGAAACTACCTTGTAATATATAGTAGTTTATCATTGAAAATACCTTATAATATAACGTAATATGCTGTGTATCATTGAAAATTCCTCATAATAAAACGTAATATGCAGTGTATCATTGAAAATACCTTATAATATAACGTAATATGCAGTGTATCATTGAAAATACCTTATAATATAACGTAATATGCAGTGTATCAGTGAAAATACCTTATAATATATCGTAATTTGTAGTGTATCATTGAAAATACCTTATAATATATAGTAGTTTATCATTGAAAATACCTTATAATATAACGTAATATGCAGTTTATCATTGAAAATACCTTATGATATAACGTAATATGCAGTGTATCATTGAAAATACCTTATAATATAACGTAATATGCAGTGTATCATTGCAAATACCTTATAATATATCGTAATTTGTAGTGTATCATTGAAAATACCTTATAATATAACGTAATATGCAGTGTATCATTGAAAATACCTTATAATAAAACGTAATATGCAGTGTATCATTGAAAATACCTTAGAATATATGGTAATTCTAGTCTATCAATGAAAATACCTTATAATACAACGTAATATTGCAGTGTATCATTGAAAATACCTTATAATATATCGTAATATGCAGTGTATCATTGAAAATACCTTATAATATAACGTAATATGCCGTGTATCATTGAAAATACCTTATGATATAACGTAATATGCAGTGTATCATTGAAAATACCTTATAATACAACGTAATATTGCAGTGTATCATTGAAAATACCTTATAATATAACGTAATATGCAGTGTATCATTGAAAATACCTTATAATATAACGTAATATGCAGTGTATCATTGAAAATACCTTATAATATATCGTAATTTGTAGTGTATCATTGAAACTACCTTGTAATATATAGTAGTTTATCATTGAAAATACCTTATAATATGACGTAATATGCTGTGTATCATTGAAAATACCTTATAATAAAACGTAATATGCAGTGTATCATTGAAAATACCTTATAATATAACGTAATATGCAGTGTATCATTGAAAATACCTTATAATATAACGTAATATGCAGTGTATCATTGAAAATACCTTAGAATATATGCTAATTCTAGTCTATCAATGAAAATACCTTATAATATAACGTAATATGCAGTGTATCAGTGAAAATACCTTATAATATATCGTAATTTGTAGTGTATCATTGAAAATACCTTATAATATATAGTAGTTTATCATTGAAAATACCTTATAATATAACGTAATATGCAGTGTATCATTGAAAATACCTTAGAATATATGGTAATTCTAGTCTATCAATGAAAATACATTATAAAATAACGCAATATGCAGTGTATCATTGAAAATACCTTATAATATAACGTAATATGCAGTGTATCATTGATAATACCTTATAATATAACGTAATATGCAGTGTATCATTGAAAATACCTTATATTAAAAACGTAATATGCAGTGTATCATTGAAAATACCTTATAATATAACGTAATATGCAGTGTACCATTGAAAATACCTTATAATATAACGTAATATGCAGTGTATCATTGAAAATACCTTATAATATAACGTAATATGCAATGTATCATTGGAAATACCTTAGAATATATGGTAATTCTAGGCTATCAATGAAAATACCTTATAATATAACGTAATATGCAGTGTATCATTGAAAATTCCTTATAATATAACGAAATATGCAGTGTATCATTGAAAATACCTTATAATTTAACGTAATATGCAGTGTATCATTGAAAATACCTTAGAATATATGGTAATTCTGGTCTATCAATGAAAATACCTTATAATATAACGTAATATGCAGTGTATCATTCAAAATACCTTATAATATAACGTAATATGCAGTGTATCATTGGAAATACCTTATAATATATCGTAATTTTTTAGTGTATCATTGAAAATACCTAATAATATAACGTAATATGCAGTGTATCATCGAAAATACCTTATAATAAAACGTAATATGCAGTGTATCATTGAAAATACCTTATAATTTAACGTAATATGCAGTGTATCATTGAAAATACCTTAGAATATATGGTAATTCTAGTCTATCAATGAAAATACCTTATAATATAACGTAATATGCAGTGTATCATTCAAAATACCTTATAATATAACGTAATATGCAGTGTATCATTGGAAATACCTTATACTATATCGTAATTTGTAGTGTATCATTGAAAATACCTTATAATATATGGTAATTTGTAGTGTATCAATGAAAATACCTTATAATATAACGTAATATGCAGTGTATCATTGAAAATACCTTATAATATAACGTAATATTCTGTGTATCATTGAAAATACATTATAATATAACGTAATATGCAGTGTATCATTGAAAATACCTTATAATATAAAGTAATATGCAGTGTATCATTGAAAATACCTTATAATATATCGTAATTTGTAGTGTATCATTGAAACTATCTTGTAATATATAGTAGTTTATCATTGAAAATACCTTATAATATAACGTAATATGCTGTGTATCATTGAAAATACCTTATAATAAAACGTAATATGCAGTGTATCATTGAAAATACCTTATAATATAACGTAATATGCAGTGTATCATTGAAAATACCTTATAATATAACGTAATATGCAGTGTATCAGTGAAAATACCTTATAATATATCGTAATTTGTAGTGTATCATTGAAAATACCTTATAATATATAGTAGTTTATCATTGAAAATACCTTATAATATAACGTAATATGCAGTGTATCATTGAAAATACCTTATGATATAACGTAATATGCAGTGTATCATTGAAAATACCTTATAATAAAACGTAATATGCAGTGTATCATTGAAAATACCTTAGAATATATGGTAATTCTAGTCTATCAATGAAAATACCTTATAATACAACGTAATATTGCAGTGTATCATTGAAAATACCTTATAATATAACGTAATATGCCGTGTATCATTGAAAATACCTTATGATATAACGTAATATGCAGTGTATCATTGAAAATACCTTATAATATAACGTAATATGCAGTGTATCATTGCAAATACCTTATAATATATCGTAATTTGTAGTGTATCATTGAAAATACCTTATAGTATAACGTAATATGCAGTGTATCATTGAAAATACCTTATAATAAAACGTAATATGCAGTGTATCATTGAAAATACCTTAGAATATATGGTAATTCTAGTCTATCAATGAAAATACCTTATAATACAACGGAATATTGCAGTGTATCATTGAAAATACCTTATAATATATCGTAATTTGTAGTGTATCATTGAAAATACCATATAGTATAACGTAATATGCAGTGCATCATTGAAAATACCTTATAATATAACGTAATATGCAGTGTATCATTGAAAATACCTTATAATATAACGTAATATGCCGTGTATCATTGAAAATACCTTATGATATAACGTAATATGCAGTGTATCATTGAAAATACCTTATAATATAACGTAATATGCAGTGTATCATTGAAAATACCTTATGATATAACGTAATATGCAGTGTATCGTTGAAAGTACCTTATGATATAACGTAATATGCAGTGTATCATTGAAAATACCTTATAATATATTTTAATTTGTAATGTATCAACGAAAATACCTTATAATATAATGTAATATGCAGTGTATCATTGAAAATACCATATAATATATCGTAATATATAGTTTATCATTGAAAATACCTTATAATTTAACGTAATATGCAGTGTATCATTGAAAATACCTTAGAATATATGGTAATTCTAGTCTATCAATGAAAATACCTTATAATATAACGTAATATGCAGTGTATCATTGAAAATACCTTGTAATATATCGTAATTTGTAGTGTATCATTGAAAATACCTTATAATATATAGTAGTTTATCATTGAAAATACCTTATAATATAACGTAATATGCAGTGTATCATTGAAAATACCTTAGAATATATGGTAATTCTAGTCTATCAATGAAAATACCTTATAAAATAACGCAATATGCAGTGTATCATTGAAAATACCTTATAATATAACGTAATATGCAGTGTATCATTGATAATACCTTATAATATAACGTAATATGCAGTGTATCATTGAAAATACCTTATATTAAAACGTAATATGCAGTGTATCATTGAAAATACCTTATAATATAACGTAATATGCAGTGTACCATTGAAAATACCTTATAATATAACGTAATATGCAGTGTATCATTGAAAATACCTTATAATATAACGTAATATGCAATGTATCATTGGAAATACCTTAGAATATATGGTAATTCTAGGCTATCAATGAAAATACCTTATAATATAACGTAATATGCAGTGTATCATTGAAAATTCCTTATAATATAACGAAATATGCAGTGTATCATTGAAAATACCTTATAATTTAACGTAATATGCAGTGTATCATTGAAAATACCTTAGAATATATGGTAATTCTGGTCTATCAATGAAAATACCTTATAATATAACGTAATATGCAGTGTATCATTCAAAATACCTTATAATATAACGTAATATGCAGTGTATCATTGGAAATACCTTATAATATATCGTAATTTTTTAGTGTATCATTGAAAATACCTAATAATATAACGTAATATGCAGTGTATCATCGAAAATACCTTATAATAAAACGTAATATGCAGTGTATCATTGAAAATACCTTATAATTTAACGTAATATGCAGTGTATCATTGAAAATACCTTAGAATATATGGTAATTCTAGTCTATCAATGAAAATACCTTATAATATAACGTAATATGCAGTGTATCATTCAAAATACCTTATAATATAACGTAATATGCAGTGTATCATTGGAAATACCTTATACTATATCGTAATTTGTAGTGTATCATTGAAAATACCTTATAATATATGGTAATTTGTAGTGTATCAATGAAAATACCTTATAATATAACGTAATATGCAGTGTATCATTGAAAATACCTTATAATATAACGTAATATTCTGTGTATCATTGAAAATACATTATAATATAACGTAATATGCAGTGTATCATTGAAAATACCTTATAATATAAAGTAATATGCAGTGTATCATTGAAAATACCTTATAATATATCGTAATTTGTAGTGTATCATTGAAACTATCTTGTAATATATAGTAGTTTATCATTGAAAATACCTTATAATATAACGTAATATGCTGTGTATCATTGGAAATACCTTATAATATATCGTAATTTTTTAGTGTATCATTGAAAATACCTAATAATATAACGTAATATGCAGTGTATCATCGAAAATACCTTATAATAAAACGTAATATGCAGTGTATCATTGAAAATACCTTATAATTTAACGTAATATGCAGTGTATCATTGAAAATACCTTAGAATATATGGTAATTCTAGTCTATCAATGAAAATACCTTATAATATAACGTAATATGCAGTGTATCATTCAAAATACCTTATAATATAACGTAATATGCAGTGTATCATTGGAAATACCTTATACTATATCGTAATTTGTAGTGTATCATTGAAAATACCTTATAATATATGGTAATTTGTAGTGTATCAATGAAAATACCTTATAATATAACGTAATATGCAGTGTATCATTGAAAATACCTTATAATATAACGTAATATTCTGTGTATCATTGAAAATACATTATAATATAACGTAATATGCAGTGTATCATTGAAAATACCTTATAATATAAAGTAATATGCAGTGTATCATTGAAAATACCTTATAATATATCGTAATTTGTAGTGTATCATTGAAACTATCTTGTAATATATAGTAGTTTATCATTGAAAATACCTTATAATATAACGTAATATGCTGTGTATCATTGAAAATACCTTATAATAAAACGTAATATGCAGTGTATCATTGAAAATACCTTATAATATAACGTAATATGCAGTGTATCATTGAAAATACCTTATAATATAACGTAATATGCAGTGTATCAGTGAAAATACCTTATAATATATCGTAATTTGTAGTGTATCATTGAAAATACCTTATAATATATAGTAGTTTATCATTGAAAATACCTTATAATATAACGTAATATGCAGTGTATCATTGAAAATACCTTATGATATAACGTAATATGCAGTGTATCATTGAAAATACCTTATAATAAAACGTAATATGCAGTGTATCATTGAAAATACCTTAGAATATATGGTAATTCTAGTCTATCAATGAAAATACCTTATAATACAACGTAATATTGCAGTGTATCATTGAAAATACCTTATAATATAACGTAATATGCCGTGTATCATTGAAAATACCTTATGATATAACGTAATATGCAGTGTATCATTGAAAATACCTTATAATATAACGTAATATGCAGTGTATCATTGCAAATACCTTATAATATATCGTAATTTGTAGTGTATCATTGAAAATACCTTATAGTATAACGTAATATGCAGTGTATCATTGAAAATACCTTATAATAAAACGTAATATGCAGTGTATCATTGAAAATACCTTAGAATATATGGTATTTCTAGTCTATCAATGAAAATACCTTATAATACAACGGAATATTGCAGTGTATCATTGAAAATACCTTATAATATATCGTAATTTGTAGTGTATCATTGAAAATACCATATAGTATAACGTAATATGCAGTGCATCATTGAAAATACCTTATAATATAACGTAATATGCAGTGTATCATTGAAAATACCTTATAATATAACGTAATATGCCGTGTATCATTGAAAATACCTTATGATATAACGTAATATGCAGTGTATCATTGAAAATACCTTATAATATAACGTAATATGCAGTGTATCATTGAAAATACCTTATGATATAACGTAATATGCAGTGTATCGTTGAAAGTACCTTATGATATAACGTAATATGCAGTGTATCATTGAAAATACCTTATAATATATTTTAATTTGTAATGTATCAACGAAAATACCTTATAATATAATGTAATATGCAGTGTATCATTGAAAATACCATATAATATATCGTAATATATAGTTTATCATTGAAAATACCTTATAATTTAACGTAATATGCAGTGTATCATTGAAAATACCTTAGAATATATGGTAATTCTAGTCTATCAATGAAAATACCTTATAATATAACGTAATATGCAGTGTATCATTGAAAATACCTTGTAATATATCGTAATTTGTAGTGTATCATTGAAAATACCTTATAATATATAGTAGTTTATCATTGAAAATACCTTATAATATAACGTAATATGCAATGTATCATTGGAAATACCTTAGAATATATGGTAATTCTAGGCTATCAATGAAAATACCTTATAATATAACGTAATATGCAGTGTATCATTGAAAATTCCTTATAATATAACGAAATATGCAGTGTATCATTGAAAATACCTTATAATTTAACGTAATATGCAGTGTATCATTGAAAATACCTTAGAATATATGGTAATTCTGGTCTATCAATGAAAATACCTTATAATATAACGTAATATGCAGTGTATCATTCAAAATACCTTATAATATAACGTAATATGCAGTGTATCATTGGAAATACCTTATAATATATCGTAATTTTTTAGTGTATCATTGAAAATACCTAATAATATAACGTAATATGCAGTGTATCATCGAAAATACCTTATAATAAAACGTAATATGCAGTGTATCATTGAAAATACCTTATAATTTAACGTAATATGCAGTGTATCATTGAAAATACCTTAGAATATATGGTAATTCTAGTCTATCAATGAAAATACCTTATAATATAACGTAATATGCAGTGTATCATTCAAAATACCTTATAATATAACGTAATATGCAGTGTATCATTGGAAATACCTTATACTATATCGTAATTTGTAGTGTATCATTGAAAATACCTTATAATATATGGTAATTTGTAGTGTATCATTGAAAATACCTTATAATATAACGTAATATGCAGTGTATCATTGAAAATACCTTATAATATAACGTAATATTCTGTGTATCATTGAAAATACATTATAATATAACGTAATATGCAGTGTATCATTGAAAATACCTTATAATATAAAGTAATATGCAGTGTATCATTGAAAATACCTTATAATATATCGTAATTTGTAGTGTATCATTGAAACTATCTTGTAATATATAGTAGTTTATCATTGAAAATACCTTATAATATAACGTAATATGCTGTGTATCATTGAAAATACCTTATAATAAAACGTAATATGCAGTGTATCATTGAAAATACCTTATAATATAACGTAATATGCAGTGTATCATTGAAAATACCTTATAATATAACGTAATATGCAGTGTATCAGTGAAAATACCTTATAATATATCGTAATTTGTAGTGTATCATTGAAAATACCTTATAATATATAGTAGTTTATCATTGAAAATACCTTATAATATAACGTAATATGCAGTGTATCATTGAAAATACCTTATGATATAACGTAATATGCAGTGTATCACTGAAAATACCTTATAATAAAACGTAATATGCAGTGTATCATTGAAAATACCTTAGAATATATGGTAATTCTAGTCTATCAATGAAAATACCTTATAATACAACGTAATATTGCAGTGTATCATTGAAAATACCTTATAATATAACGTAATATGCCGTGTATCATTGAAAATACCTTATAATATAACGTAATATGCAGTGTATCATTGAAAATACCTTATAATATAACGTAATATGCAGTGTATCATTGCAAATACCTTATAATATATCGTAATTTGTAGTGTATCATTGAAAATACCTTATAGTATAACGTAATATGCAGTGTATCATTGAAAATACCTTATAATAAAACGTAATATGCAGTGTATCATTGAAAATACCTTAGAATATATGGTAATTCTAGTCTATCAATGAAAATACCTTATAATACAACGGAATATTGCAGTGTATCATTGAAAATACCTTATAATATATCGTAATTTGTAGTGTATCATTGAAAATACCATATAGTATAACGTAATATGCAGTGCATCATTGAAAATACCTTATAATATAACGTAATATGCAGTGTATCATTGAAAATACCTTATAATATAACGTAATATGCCGTGTATCATTGAAAATACCTTATGATATAACGTAATATGCATTGTTTCATTGAAAATACCTTATAATATAACGTAATATGCTGTGTATCATTGAAAATACCTTATGATATAACGTAATATGCAGTGTATCGTTGAAAGTACCTTATGATATAACGTAATATGCAGTGTATCATTGAAAATACCTTATAATATATTTTAATTTGTAATGTATCAACGAAAATACCTTATAATATAATGTAATATGCAGTGTATCATTGAAAATACCATATAATATATCGTAATATATAGTTTATCATTGAAAATACCTTATAATTTAACGTAATATGCAGTGTATCATTGAAAATACCTTAGAATATATGGTAATTCTAGTCTATCAATGAAAATACCTTATAATATAACGTAATATGCAGTGTATCATTGAAAATACCTTGTAATATATCGTAATTTGTAGTGTATCATTGAAAATAACTTATAATATAACGTAATATGCAGTGTATCATTGAAAATACCTTGTAATATATCGTAATTTGTAGTGTATCATTGAAAATAACTTATAATATATAGTAGTTTATCATTGAAAATACCTTATTACAAAACGTAATATCCTGTGTATCATTGAAAATACCTTATAATATAACGTAATATGCAGTGTATCATTGAAAATACCTTATAATATGACGTAATATGCAGTGTATCATTGAAAATACCTTATAATATAACGTAATATGCAGTGTATCATTGAAAATACCTTGTAATATATCGTAATTTGTAGTGTATCATTGAAAATAACTTATAATATATAGTAGTTTATCATTGAAAATACCTTATTACAAAACGTAATATCCTGTGTATCATTGAAAATACCTTATAATATAACGTAATATGCAGTGTATCATTGAAAATACCTTATAATATGACGTAATATGCAGTGTATCATTGAAAATACCTTATAATATAACGTAATATGCAGTGTATCATTGAAAATACCTTATAATATATGGTAATTTGTAGTGTATCAATGAAAATACCTGAGAATATATGGTAATTCTAGGCTATCAATGAAAATACCTTATAATATAACGTAATATGCAGTGTATCATTGAAAATTCCTTATAATATAACGTAATATGCAGAGTATCATTGGAAATACCTTATAATATATAGTAGTTTATCATTGAAAATACCTTATAATATAACGTAACATTCTGTGTATCATTGAAAATACCTTATAATATAACGTAATATGCAGTGTATCATTGAAAATACCTTATAATATAACGTAATACGCAGTGTATCATTGAAAATTCCTTATAATAGAACGTAATATGCAGAGTATCATTGGAAATACCTTATAATATATCGTAATTTTTTAGTGTATCATTG
This sequence comes from Lasioglossum lativentre, assembly GCA_916610255.1. NCBI lineage: Eukaryota > Metazoa > Arthropoda > Insecta > Hymenoptera > Halictidae > Lasioglossum > Lasioglossum lativentre. Next base: position 111,442 of record CAKAJI010000555.1, read on the forward strand.
AAAATACCTTATAATATAACGGAATATGCAGAGTATCATTGGAAATACCTTATAATATATCGTAATTTTTTAGTGTATCATTGATAATACCTAATAATATAACGTAATATGCAGTGTATCATCGAAAATACCTTATAATAAAACGTAATATGCAGTGTATCATTGAAAATACCTTATAATTTAACGTAATATGCAGTGTATCATTGAAAATACCTTAGAATATATGGTAATTCTAGTCTATCAATGAAAATACCTTATAATATAACGTAATATGCAGTGTATCATTCAAAATACCTTATAATATAACGTAATATGCAGTGTATCATTGGAAATACCTTATACTATATCGTAATTTGTAGTGTATCATTGAAAATACCTTATAATATATGGTAATTTGTAGTGTATCAATGAAAATACCTTATAATATAACGTAATATGCAGTGTATCATTGAAAATACCTTATAATTTAACGTAATATGCAGTGTATCATTGAAAATACCTTATAATATATAGTAGTTTATCATTGAAAATACCATATAATATAACGTAACATTCTGTGTATCATTGAAAATACCTTATAATATAACGTAATATGCAGTGTATCATTGAAAATACCTTATAATATAAAGAAATATGCAGTGTATCATTCAAAATACCTTATAATATAACGTAATATGCAGTGTATCATTGGAAATACCTTATACTATATCGTAATTTGTAGTGTATCAGTGAAAATACCTTATAATATATGGTAATTTGTAGTGTATCATTGAAAATACCTTATAATATATAGTAGTTTATCATTGAAAATACCTTATTATAAAACGTAATATTCTGTGTATCATTGAAAATACCTTATAATATAACGTAATATGCAGTGTATCATTGAAAATATCTTATAATATGACGTAATATGCAGTGTATCATTGAAAATACCTTATAATATAACGTAATATGCAATGTATCATTGGAAATACCTTATAATATATCGTAATTTGTAGTGTATCATTGAAAATACCTTATAATATATGGTAATTTGTAGTGTATCAATGAAAATACCTTATAATATAACGTAATATTCTGTGTATCATTGAAAATACCTTATAATATAACGTAATATTCTGTGTATCATTGAAAATACATTATAATATAACGTAATATGCAGTGTATCATTGAAAATACCTTATAATATAAAGTAATATGCAGTGTATCATTGAAAATACCTTATAATATATCGTAATTTGTAGTGTATCATTGAAAATACCTTGTAATATATAGTAGTTTATCATTGAAAATACCTTATAATATAACGTAATATGCAGTGTATCATTGAAAATACCTTATAATTTAACGTAATATGCAGTGTATCATTGAAAATACCTTATAATATATAGTAGTTTATCATTGAAAATACCTTATAATATAACGTAACATTCTGTGTATCATTGAAAATACCTTATAATATAACGTAATATGCAGTGTATCATTGAAAATACCTTATAATATAAAGAAATATGCAGTGTATCATTCAAAATACCTTATAATATAACGTAATATGCAGTGTATCATTGGAAATACCTTATACTATATCGTAATTTGTAGTGTATCAGTGAAAATACCTTATAATATATGGTAATTTGTAGTGTATCATTGAAAATACCTTATAATATATAGTAGTTTATCATTGAAAATACCTTATTATAAAACGTAATATTCTGTGTATCATTGAAAATACCTTATAATATAACGTAATATGCAGTGTATCATTGAAAATATCTTATAATATGACGTAATATGCAGTGTATCATTGAAAATACCTTATAATATAACGTAATATGCAATGTATCATTGGAAATACCTTATAATATATCGTAATTTGTAGTGTATCATTGAAAATACCTTATAATATATGGTAATTTGTAGTGTATCAATGAAAATACCTTATAATATAACGTAATATTCTGTGTATCATTGAAAATACCTTATAATATAACGTAATATTCTGTGTATCATTGAAAATACATTATAATATAACGTAATATGCAGTGTATCATTGAAAATACCTTATAATATAAAGTAATATGCAGTGTATCATTGAAAATACCTTATAATATATCGTAATTTGTAGTGTATCATTGAAAATACCTTGTAATATATAGTAGTTTATCATTGAAAATACCTTATAATATAACGTAATATGCAGTGTATCATTGAAAATACCTTATAATATAACGTAATATGCAGTGTATCATTGAAAATACCTTATAATATAACGTAATATGCAGTGTATCATTGAAAATACCTTATAATATATCGTAATTTGTAGTGTATCATTGAAACTACCTTGTAATATATAGTAGTGTATCAATGAAAATACCTTATAATATAAAGTAATATGCAGTGTATCAATGAAAATACCTTATAATATATCGTAATTTGTAGTGTATCATTGAAAATACCTTGTAATATATAGTAGTTTATCATTGAAAATACCTTATAATATAACGTAATATGCAGTGTATCATTGAAAATACCTTATAATATAACGTAATATGCAGTGTATCATTGAAAATACCTTATAATATAACGTAATATGCAGTGTATCATTGAAAATACCTTATAATATAACGTAATATGCAGTGTATCATTGAAAATACCTTATAATATAACGTAATATGCAGTGTATCATTGAAAATACCTTATAATATAACGTAATATGCAGTGTATCATTGAAAATACCTTATAATATAACGCAATATGCAGTGTATCATTCAAAATACCTTATAATATAACGTAATATGCAGTGTATCATTGGAAATACCTTATACTATATCGTAATTTGTAGTGTATCATTGAAAATACCTTATAATATATGGTAATTTGTAGTGTATCAATGAAAATACCTTATAATATAACGTAATATGCAGTGTATCATTGAAAATACCTTATTATATAACGTAATATGCAGTGTATCATTGAAAATACCTTATAATATAACGTAATATGCAGTGTATCATTGAAAATACCTTATAATATAACGTAATATGCAGTGTATCATTGAAAATACCTTATAATATAACGTAATATGCAGTGTATCATTGAAAATGCCTTATAATATAACGTAATATGCAGTGTATCATTGAAAATACCTTAGAATATATGGTAATTCTAGTCTATCAATGAAAATACCTTATAATATAACGTAATATGCAGTGTATCAGTGAAAATACCTTATAATATATCGTAATTTGTAGTGTATCATTGAAAATACCTTGTAATATATAGTAGTTTATCATTGAAAATACCTTATAATATAACGTAATATGCAGTGTATCATTGAAAATACCTTATAATATAACGTAATATGCAGTGTATCATTGAAAATACCTTATAATATAACGTAATATGCAGTGTATCATTGAAAATACCTTATAATATAACGTAATATGCAGTGTATCATTGAAAATACCTTATAATATATCGTAATTTGTAGTGTATCAATGAAAATACCTTATAATATAAAGTAATATGCAGTGTATCATTGAAAATACCTTATAATATAACGTAATATGCAGTGTATCATTGAAAATACCTTATAATAAAACGTAATATGCAGTGTATCATTGAAAATACATTATAATATAACGTAATATGCAGTGTATCTTTGAAAATACCTTATAATATAACGTAATATGCAGTGTATCATTGAAAATACCTTATAATATATGGTAGTTTATCATTGAAAATACCTTATAATATAACGTAATATGCTGTGTATCATTGAAAATACCTTATAATATATCGTAATTTTTTAGTGTATCATTGAAAATACCTAATAATATAACGTAATATGCAGTGTATCATTGAAAATACCTTATAATAAAACGTAATATGCAGTGCATCATTGAAAATACCTTATAATATATAGTAGTTTATCATTGAAAACATCTTATAATATAACGTAATATGCAGTGTATCATTGAAGATACATTATGATAAAACGTAATATGCAGTGTATCATTGAAAATACATTATAATATAACGTAATATGCAGTGTATCTTTGAAAATACCTTATAATATAACGTAATATGCAGTGTATCATTGAAAATACCTTATAATATATGGTAGTTTATCATTGAAAATACCTTATAATATAACGTAATATGCTGTGTATCATTGAAAATACCTTATAATATATCGTAATTTTTTAGTGTATCATTGAAAATACCTAATAATATAACGTAATATGCAGTGTATCATTGAAAATACCTTATAATAAAACGTAATATGCAGTGCATCATTGAAAATACCTTATAATATATAGTAGTTTATCATTGAAAACATCTTATAATATAACGTAATATGCAGTGTATCATTGAAGATACATTATGATATAACGTAATATGCAGTATATCATTGAAAATACCTTATAATATATGGTAATTTGAACTGTATCAATCAAAATACCTTCTAATATATCGTAATATGCAGTGTATCATCGAAAATACCTTATAATATATCGTAATTTTTTAGTGTATCATTGAAAATACCTAATAATATAATGTAATATGCAGTGTATCATTGAAAATACCTTATAATAAAACGTAATATGCAGTGTATCATTGAAAATACCTTATAATATAACGTAATATGCAGTGTATCATTGAAAATACCTTATGATATAACGTAATATGCAGTGTATCATTGAAAATAGCTTATAATAAAACGTAATATGCAGTGTATCATTGAAAATACCTTAGAATATATGGTAATTCTAGTCTATCAATGAAAATACCTTATAATACAACGTAATATGCAGTGCATCATTGAAAATACCTTATAATATAACGTAATATGCAGTGTGTCATTGAAAATACCTTATAATATAACGTAATATGCAGTGTATCATTGAAAATACCTTATAATATATGGTAATTTGTAGTGTATCAATGAAAATACCGTATAATATAACGTAATATGCAGTGTATCATTGAAAATACCATATAATATATCGTAATATATAGTTTATCATTGAAAATACTTTATAATATAACGTAATATGCAGTGTATCATTGAAAATATCATATAATATAACGTAATATGCAGTGAATCATTGAAAATACCTTATAATAAAACGTAATATGCAGTGTATCATTGAAAATACCTTAGAATATATGGTAATTCTAGTCTATCAATGAAAAAACCTTATAATACAACGTAATATGCAGTGTATCATTGAAAATACCTTATAATATATCGTAATTTGTAGTGTATCATTGAAAATACCATATAGTATAACGTAATATGCAGTGCATCATTGAAAATACCTTATAATATAACGTAATATGCAGTGTATCATTGAATATACCTTATAATATAACGTAATATGCAGTGTATCATTGAAAATAGCTTATAATAAAACGTAATATGCAGTGTATCATTGAAAATACCTTAGAATATATGGTAATTCTAGTCTATCAATGAAAATACCTTATAATACAACGTAATATGCAGTGCATCATTGAAAATACCTTATAATATAACGTAATATGCAGTGTGTCATTGAAAATACCTTATAATATAACGTAATATGCAGTGTATCATTGAAAATACCTTATAATATATGGTAATTTGTAGTGTATCAATGAAAATACCGTATAATATAACGTAATATGCAGTGTATCATTGAAAATACCATATAATATATCGTAATATATAGTTTATCATTGAAAATACTTTATAATATAACGTAATATGCAGTGTATCATTGAAAATATCATATAATATAACGTAATATGCAGTGAATCATTGAAAATACCTTATAATAAAACGTAATATGCAGTGTATCATTGAAAATACCTTAGAATATATGGTAATTCTAGTCTATCAATGAAAAAACCTTATAATACAACGTAATATGCAGTGTATCATTGAAAATACCTTATAATATATCGTAATTTTTTAGTGTATCATTGAAAATACCTAATAATATAATGTAATATGCAGTGTATCATTGAAAATACCTTATAATAAAACGTAATATGCAGTGTATCATTGAAAATACCTTATAATATAACGTAATATGCAGTGTATCATTGAAAATACCTTATGATATAACGTAATATGCAGTGTATCATTGAAAATAGCTTATAATAAAACGTAATATGCAGTGTATCATTGAAAATACCTTAGAATATATGGTAATTCTAGTCTATCAATGAAAATACCTTATAATACAACGTAATATGCAGTGCATCATTGAAAATACCTTATAATATAACGTAATATGCAGTGTGTCATTGAAAATACCTTATAATATAACGTAATATGCAGTGTATCATTGAAAATACCTTATAATATATGGTAATTTGTAGTGTATCAATGAAAATACCGTATAATATAACGTAATATGCAGTGTATCATTGAAAATACCATATAATATATCGTAATATATAGTTTATCATTGAAAATACTTTATAATATAACGTAATATGCAGTGTATCATTGAAAATATCATATAATATAACGTAATATGCAGTGAATCATTGAAAATACCTTATAATAAAACGTAATATGCAGTGTATCATTGAAAATACCTTAGAATATATGGTAATTCTAGTCTATCAATGAAAAAACCTTATAATACAACGTAATATGCAGTGTATCATTGAAAATACCTTATAATATATCGTAATTTGTAGTGTATCATTGAAAATACCATATAGTATAACGTAATATGCAGTGCATCATTGAAAATACCTTATAATATAACGTAATATGCAGTGTATCATTGAATATACCTTATAATATAACGTAATATGCAGTGTATCATTGAAAATAGCTTATAATAAAACGTAATATGCAGTGTATCATTGAAAATACCTTAGAATATATGGTAATTCTAGTCTATCAATGAAAATACCTTATAATACAACGTAATATGCAGTGTATCATTGAAAATACCTTATAATATAACGTAATATGCAGTGTATCATTGAAAATACCTTATAATATATGGTAATTTGTAGTGTATCAATGAAAATACCGTATAATATAACGTAATATGCAGTGTATCATTGAAAATACCATATAATATATCGTAATATATAGTTTATCATTGAAAATACTTTATAATATAACGTAATATGCAGTGTATCATTGAAAATATCATATAATATAACGTAATATGCAGTGAATCATTGAAAATACCTTATAATAAAACGTAATATGCAGTGTATCATTGAAAATACCTTAGAATATATGGTAATTCTAGTCTATCAATGAAAAAACCTTATAATACAACGTAATATGCAGTGTATCATTGAAAATACCTTATAATATATCGTAATTTGTAGTGTATCATTGAAAATACCATATAGTATAACGTAATATAAAGTGCATCATTGAAAATACCTTATAATATAACGTAATATGCAGTGTATCATTGAATATACCTTATAATATAACGTAATATGCAGTGTATCATTGAAAATAGCTTATAATAAAACGTAATATGCAGTGTATCATTGAAAATACCTTAGAATATATGGTAATTCTAGTCTATCAATGAAAATACCTTATAATACAACGTAATATGCAGTGTATCATTGAAAATACCTTATAATATAACGTAATATGCAGTGTATCATTGAAAATAGCTTATAATAAAACGTAATATGCAGTGTATCATTGAAAATACCTTATAATATATCGTAATTTGTAGTGTATCATTGAAAATACTTTATAATATAACGTAATATGCAGTGTATCATTGAAAATACCATATAATATAACGTAATATGCAGTGTATCATTGAAAATACCTTATAATAAAACGTAATATGAAGTGTATCATTGAAAATACCTTAGAATATATGGTAATTCTAGTCTATCAATGAAAAAACCTTATAATACAACGTAATATGCAGTGTATCATTGAAAATACCTTATAATATATCGTAATTTGTAGTGTATCATTGAAAATACCATATAGTATAACGTAATATGCAGTGCATCATTGAAAATACCTTATAATATAACGTAATATGCAGTGTATCATTGAAAATACCTTATAATATAACGTAATATGCAGTGTATCATTGAAAATAGCTTATAATAAAACGTAATATGCAGTGTATCATTGAAAATACCTTAGAATATATGGTAATTCTAGTCTATCAATGAAAATACCTTATAATACAACGTAATATGCAGTGCATCATTGAAAATACCTTATAATATAACGTAATATGCAGTGTATCATTGAAAATACCTTATAATATAACGTAATATGCAGTGTATCATTGAAAATACCTTATAATATATGGTAATTTGTAGTGTATCAATGAAAATACCTTATAATATAACGTAATATGCAGTGTATCATTGAAAATACCATATAATATATCGTAATATATAGTTTATCATTGAAAATACTTTATAATATAACGTAATATGCAGTGTATCATTGAAAATATCATATAATATAACGTTATATGCAGTGAATCATTGAAAATACCTTATAATAAAACGTAATATGCAGTGTATCATTGAAAATACCTTAGAATATATGGTAATTCTAGTCTATCAATGAAAAAACCTTATAATACAACGTAATATGCAGTGTATCATTGAAAATACCTTATAATATATCGTAATTTGTAGTGTATCATTGAAAATACCATATAGTATAACGTAATATGCAGTGCATCATTGAAAATACCTTATAATATAACGTAATATGCAGTGTATCATTGAATATACCTTATAATATAACGTAATATGCAGTGTATCATTGAAAATAGCTTATAATAAAACGTAATATGCAGTGTATCATTGAAAATACCTTAGAATATATGGTAATTCTAGTCTATCAATGAAAATACCTTATAATACAACGTAATATGCAGTGTATCATTGAAAATACCTTATAATATATCGTAATTTGTAGTGTATCATTGAAAATACTTTATAATATAACGTAATATGCAGTGTATCATTGAAAATACCTTATAATATAACGTAATATGCAGTGTATCATTGAAAATACCTTATAATAAAACGTAATATGCAGTGTATCATTGAAAATACCTTAGAATATATGGTAATTCTAGTCTATCAATGAAAAAACCTTATAATACAACGTAATATGCAGTGTATCATTGAAAATACCTTATAATGTATCGTAATTTGTAGTGTATCATTGAAAATACCATATAGTATAACGTAATATGCAGTGCATCATTGAAAATACCTTATAATATAACGTAATATGCAGTGTATCATTGAAAATACCTTATAATATAACGTAATATGCAGTGTGTCATTGAAAATACCTTATAATAAAACGTAATATGCAGTGTATCATTGAAAATACCTTAGAATATATGGTAATTCTAGTCTATCATTGAAAATACCTTATAATAAAACGTAATATGCAGTGTATCATTGAAAATACCTTAGAATATATGGTAATTCTAGTCTATCAATGAAAATACCTTATAATACAACGTAATATGCAGTGTATCATTGAAAATACCTTAGAATATATGGTAATTCTAGTCTATCAATGAAAATACCTTATAATACAACGTAATATGCAGTGTATCATTGAAAATACCTTATAATATATCGTAATTTGTAGTGTATCATTGAAAATACCTTATAATATAACGTAATATGCAGTGTATCATTGAAAATACCTTATGATATAACGCAATATGCAGTGTATCATTGAAAATACCTTATGATATAACGTAATATGCAGTGTATCATTGAAAGTACCTTATGATATAACGTAATATGCAGTGTATCATTGAAAATACCTTATAATATATCGTAATTTGTAGTGTATCATTGAAAATACCATATAGTATAACGTAATATGCAGTGCATCATTGAAAATACCTTATAATATAACGTAATATGCAGTGTATCATTGAAAATACCTTAGAATATATGGTAATTCTAGTCTATCAATGAAAATACCTTATAATAAAACGTAATATGCAGTGTATCATTGAAAATACCTTAGAATATATGGTAATTCTAGTCTATCAATGAAAATACCTTATAATACAACGTAATATGCAGTGTATCATTGAAAATACCTTATAATATATCGTAATTTGTAGTGTATCATTGAAAATACTTTATAATATAACGTAATATGCAGTGTATCATTGAAAATACCTTATAATATAACGTAATATGCAGTGTATCATTGAAAATACCTTATAATAAAACGTAATATGCAGTGTATCATTGAAAATACCTTAGAATATATGGTAATTCTAGTCTATCAATGAAAAAACCTTATAATACAACGTAATATGCAGTGTATCATTGAAAATACCTTATAATGTATCGTAATTTGTAGTGTATCATTGAAAATACCATATAGTATAACGTAATATGCAGTGCATCATTGAAAATACCTTATAATATAACGTAATATGCAGTGTATCATTGAAAATACCTTATAATATAACGTAATATGCAGTGTGTCATTGAAAATACCTTATAATAAAACGTAATATGCAGTGTATCATTGAAAATACCTTAGAATATATGGTAATTCTAGTCTATCATTGAAAATACCTTATAATAAAACGTAATATGCAGTGTATCATTGAAAATACCTTAGAATATATGGTAATTCTAGTCTATCAATGAAAATACCTTATAATACAACGTAATATGCAGTGTATCATTGAAAATACCTTAGAATATATGGTAATTCTAGTCTATCAATGAAAATACCTTATAATACAACGTAATATGCAGTGTATCATTGAAAATACCTTATAATATATCGTAATTTGTAGTGTATCATTGAAAATACCTTATAATATAACGTAATATGCAGTGTATCATTGAAAATACCTTATGATATAACGCAATATGCAGTGTATCATTGAAAATACCTTATGATATAACGTAATATGCAGTGTATCATTGAAAGTACCTTATGATATAACGTAATATGCAGTGTATCATTGAAAATACCTTATAATATATCGTAATTTGTAGTGTATCATTGAAAATACCATATAGTATAACGTAATATGCAGTGCATCATTGAAAATACCTTATAATATAACGTAATATGCAGTGTATCATTGAAAATACCTTAGAATATATGGTAATTCTAGTCTATCAATGAAAAAACCTTATAATACAACGTAATATGCAGTGTATCATTGAAAATACCTTATAATATATCGTAATTTGTAGTGTATCATTGAAAATACCATATAGTATAACGTAATATGCAGTGCATCATTGAAAATACCTTATAATATAACGTAATATGCAGTGTATCATTGAATATACCTTATAATATAACGTAATATGCAGTGTATCATTGAAAATAGCTTATAATAAAACGTAATATGCAGTGTATCATTGAAAATACCTTAGAATATATGGTAATTCTAGTCTATCAATGAAAATACCTTATAATACAACGTAATATGCAGTGTATCATTGAAAATACCTTATAATATATCGTAATTTGTAGTGTATCATTGAAAATACTTTATAATATAACGTAATATGCAGTGTATCATTGAAAATACCATATAATATAACGTAATATGCAGTGTATCATTGAAAATACCTTATAATAAAACGTAATATGAAGTGTATCATTGAAAATACCTTAGAATATATGGTAATTCTAGTCTATCAATGAAAAAACCTTATAATACAATGTAATATGCAGTGTATCATTGAAAATACCTTATAATATATCGTAATTTGTAGTGTATCATTGAAAATACCATATAGTATAACGTAATATGCAGTGCATCATTGAAAATACCTTATAATATAACGTAATATGCAGTGTATCATTGAAAATACCTTATAATATAACGTAATATGCAGTGTATCATTGAAAATACCTTATAATAAAACGTAATATGCAGTGTATCATTGAAAATACCTTAGAATATATGGTAATTCTAGTATATCAATGAAAAAACCTTATAATACAACGTAATATGCAGTGTATCATTGAAAATACCTTATAATGTATCGTAATTTGTAGTGTATCATTGAAAATACCATATAGTATAACGTAATATGCAGTGCATCATTGAAAATACCTTATAATATAACGTAATATGCAGTGTATCATTGAAAATACCTTATAATATAACGTAATATGCAGTGTGTCATTGAAAATACCTTATAATAAAACGTAATATGCAGTGTATCATTGAAAATATCTTATAATATGACGTAATATGCAGTGTATCATTGAAAATACCTTATAATATAACGTAATATGCAGTGTATCATTGAAAATACCTTATAATATAACGTAATATGCAGTGTATCATTGAAAATACCTTATAATATAACGCAATATGCAGTGTATCATTCAAAATACCTTATAATATAACGTAATATGCAGTGTATCATTGGAAATACCTTATACTATATCGTAATTTGTAGTGTATCATTGAAAATACCTTATAATATATGGTAATTTGTAGTGTATCAATGAAAATACCTTATAATATAACGTAATATGCAGTGTATCATTGAAAATACCTTATTATATAACGTAATATGCAGTGTATCATTGAAAATACCTTATAATATAACGTAATATGCAGTGTATCATTGAAAATACCTTATAATATAACGTAATATGCAGTGTATCATTGAAAATACCTTATAATATAACGTAATATGCAGTGTATCATTGAAAATGCCTTATAATATAACGTAATATGCAGTGTATCATTGAAAATACCTTATAATATAACGTAATATGCAGTGTATCATTGAAAATACCTTATAATATAACGTAATATGCAGTGTATCATTGAAAATACCTTAGAATATATGGTAATTCTAGTCTATCAATGAAAATACCTTATAATATAACGTAATATGCAGTGTATCAGTGAAAATACCTTATAATATATCGTAATTTGTAGTGTATCATTGAAAATACCTTGTAATATATAGTAGTTTATCATTGAAAATACCTTATAATATAACGTAATATGCAGTGTATCATTGAAAATACCTTATAATATAACGTAATATGCAGTGTATCATTGAAAATACCTTATAATATAACGTAATATGCAGTGTATCATTGAAAATACCTTATAATATAACGTAATATGCAGTGTATCATTGAAAATACCTTATAATATATCGTAATTTGTAGTGTATCAATGAAAATACCTTATAATATAAAGTAATATGCAGTGTATCATTGAAAATACCTTATAATATAACGTAATATGCAGTGTATCATTGAAAATACCTTATAATAAAACGTAATATGCAGTGTATCATTGAAAATACATTATAATATAACGTAATATGCAGTGTATCTTTGAAAATACCTTATAATATAACGTAATATGCAGTGTATCATTGAAAATACCTTATAATATATGGTAGTTTATCATTGAAAATACCTTATAATATAACGTAATATGCTGTGTATCATTGAAAATACCTTATAATATATCGTAATTTTTTAGTGTATCATTGAAAATACCTAATAATATAACGTAATATGCAGTGTATCATTGAAAATACCTTATAATAAAACGTAATATGCAGTGCATCATTGAAAATACCTTATAATATATAGTAGTTTATCATTGAAAACATCTTATAATATAACGTAATATGCAGTGTATCATTGAAGATACATTATGATAAAACGTAATATGCAGTGTATCATTGAAAATACATTATAATATAACGTAATATGCAGTGTATCTTTGAAAATACCTTATAATATAACGTAATATGCAGTGTATCATTGAAAATACCTTATAATATATGGTAGTTTATCATTGAAAATACCTTATAATATAACGTAATATGCTGTGTATCATTGAAAATACCTTATAATATATCGTAATTTTTTAGTGTATCATTGAAAATACCGTATAATATAACGTAATATGCAGTGTATCATTGAAAATACCATATAATATATCGTAATATATAGTTTATCATTGAAAATACTTTATAATATAACGTAATATGCAGTGTATCATTGAAAATACCTTATAATATAACGTAATATGCAGTGTATCATTGAAAATACCTTATAATATAACGTAATATGCAGTGTATCATTGAAAATACCTTATAATATAACGTAATATGCAGTGTATCATTGAAAATACCTTATAATATAACGCAATATGCAGTGTATCATTCAAAATACCTTATAATATAACGTAATATGCAGTGTATCATTGAAAATACCATATAGTATAACGTAATATGCAGTGCATCATTGAAAATACCTTATAATATAACGTAATATGCAGTGTATCATTGAATATACCTTATAATATAACGTAATATGCAGTGTATCATTGAAAATAGCTTATAATAAAACGTAATATGAAGTGTATCATTGAAAATACCTTAGAATATATGGTAATTCTAGTCTATCAATGAAAATACCTTATAATACAACGTAATATGCAGTGTATCATTGAAAATACCTTATAATATATCGTAATTTGTAGTGTATCATTGAAAATACCATATAGTATAACGTAATATGCAGTGCATCATTGAAAATACCTTATAATATAACGTAATATGCAGTGTATCATTGAAAATACCTTATAATATAACGTAATATGCAGTGTATCATTGAAAATAGCTTATAATAAAACGTAATATGCAGTGTATCATTGAAAATACTTTAGAATATATGGTAATTCTAGTCTATCAATGAAAATACCTTATAATACAACGTAATATGCAGTGCATCATTGAAAATACCTTATAATATAACGTAATATGCAGTGTATCATTGAAAATACCTTATAATATAACGTAATATGCAGTGTATCATTGAAAATACCTTATAATATATGGTAATTTGTAGTGTATCAATGAAAATACCTTATAATATAACGTAATATGCAGTGTATCATTGAAATACCATATAATATATCGTAATATATAGTTTATCATTGAAAATACTTTATAATATAACGTAATATGCAGTGTATCATTGAAAATATCATATAATATAACGTTATATGCAGTGAATCATTGAAAATACCTTATAATAAAACGTAATATGCAGTGTATCATTGAAAATACCTTAGAATATATGGTAATTCTAGTCTATCAATGAAAAAACCTTATAATACAACGTAATATGCAGTGTATCATTGAAAATACCTTATAATATATCGTAATTTGTAGTGTATCATTGAAAATACCATATAGTATAACGTAATATGCAGTGCATCATTGAAAATACCTTATAATATAACGTAATATGCAGTGTATCATTGAATATACCTTATATTATAACGTAATATGCAGTGTATCATTGAAAATAGCTTATAATAAAACGTAATATGCAGTGTATCATTGAAAATACCTTAGAATATATGGTAATTCTAGTCTATCAATGAAAATACCTTATAATACAACGTAATATGCAGTGTATCATTGAAAATACCTTATAATATATCGTAATTTGTAGTGTATCATTGAAAATACCTTATAATATAACGTAAATATGCAGTGTATCATTGAAAATACCTTATAATATAACGTAATATGCAGTGTATCATTGAAAATACCTTATAATAAAACGTAATATGCAGTGTATCATTGAAAATACCTTAGAATATATGGTAATTCTAGTCTATCAATGAAAAAACCTTATAATACAACGTAATATGCAGTGTATCATTGAAAATACCTTATAATGTATCGTAATTTGTAGTGTATCATTGAAAATACCATATAGTATAACGTAATATGCAGTGCATCATTGAAAATACCTTATAATATAACGTAATATGCAGTGTATCATTGAAAATACCTTATAATATAACGTAATATGCAGTGTATCATTGAAAATACCTTATAATAAAACGTAATATGCAGTGTATCATTGAAAATACCTTAGAATATATGGTAATTCTAGTCTATCATTGAAAATACCTTATAATAAAACGTAATATGCAGTGTATCATTGAAAATACCTTAGAATATATGGTAATTCTAGTCTATCAATGAAAATACCTTATAATACAACGTAATATGCAGTGTATCATTGAAAATACCTTAGAATATATGGTAATTCTAGTCTATCAATGAAAATACCTTATAATACAACGTAATATGCAGTGTATCATTGAAAATACCTTATAATATATCGTAATTTGTAGTGTATCATTGAAAATACCTTATAATATAACGTAATATGCAGTGTATCATTGAAAATACCTTATGATATAACGCAATATGCAGTGTATCATTGAAAATACCTTATGATATAACGTAATATGCAGTGTATCATTGAAAGTACCTTATGATATAACGTAATATGCAGTGTATCATTGAAAATACCTTATAATATATCGTAATTTGTAGTGTATCATTGAAAATACCATATAGTATAACGTAATATGCAGTGCATCATTGAAAATACCTTATAATATAACGTAATATGCAGTGTATCATTGAAAATACCTTAGAATATATGGTAATTCTAGTCTATCAATGAAAAAAACCTTATAATACAACGTAATATGCAGTGTATCATTGAAAATACCTTATAATATATCGTAATTTGTAGTGTATCATTGAAAATACCTTATAATATAACGTAATATGCAGTGTATCATTGAAAATAGCTTATAATAAAACGTAATATGCAGTGTATCATTGAAAATACCTTAGAATATATGGTAATTCTAGTCTATCAATGAAAATACCTTATAATACAACGTAATATGCAGTGTATCATTGAAAATACCTTATAATATATCGTAATTTGTAGTGTATCATTGAAAATACTTTATAATATAACGTAATATGCAGTGTATCATTGAAAATACCATATAATATAACGTAATATGCAGTGTATCATTGAAAATACCTTATAATAAAACGTAATATGAAGTGTATCATTGAAAATACCTTAGAATATATGGTAATTCTAGTCTATCAATGAAAAAACCTTATAATACAACGTAATATGCAGTGTATCATTGAAAATACCTTATAATGTATCGTAATTTGTAGTGTATCATTGAAAATACCATATAGTATAACGTAATATGCAGTGCATCATTGAAAATACCTTATAATATAACGTAATATGCAGTGTATCATTGAAAATACCTTATAATATAACGTAATATGCAGTGTGTCATTGAAAATACCTTATAATAAAACGTAATATGCAGTGCATCATTGAAAATACCTTAGAATATATGGTAATTCTAGTCTATCATTGAAAATACCTTATAATAAAACGTAATATGCAGTGTATCATTGAAAATACCTTAGAATATATGGTAATTCTAGTCTATCAATGAAAATACCTTATAATACAACGTAATATGCAGTGTATCATTGAAAATACCTTAGAATATATGGTAATTCTAGTCTATCAATGAAAATACCTTATAATACAACGTAATATGCAGTGTATCATTGAAAATACCTTATAATATATCGTAATTTGTAGTGTATCATTGAAAATACCTTATAATATAACGTAATATGCAGTGTATCATTGAAAATACCTTATGATATAACGCAATATGCAGTGTATCATTGAAAATACCTTATGATATAACGTAATATGCAGTGTATCATTGAAAGTACCTTATGATATAACGTAATATGCAGTGTATCATTGAAAATACCTTATAATATATCGTAATTTGTAGTGTATCATTGAAAATACCATATAGTATAACGTAATATGCAGTGCATCATTGAAAATACCTTATAATATATCGTAATATATAGTTTATCATTGAAAATACTTTATAATATAACGTAATATGCAGTGTATCATTGAAAATATCATATAATATAACGTAATATGCAGTGAATCATTGAAAATACCTTATAATAAAACGTAATATGCAGTGTATCATTGAAAATACCTTAGAATATATGGTAATTCTAGTCTATCAATGAAAAAACCTTATAATACAACGTAATATGCAGTGTATCATTGAAAATACCTTATAATATATCGTAATTTGTAGTGTATCATTGAAAATACCATATAGTATAACGTAATATGCAGTGCATCATTGAAAATACCTTATAATATAACGTAATATGCAGTGTATCATTGAATATACCTTATAATATAACGTAATATGCAGTGTATCATTGAAAATAGCTTATAATAAAACGTAATATGCAGTGTATCATTGAAAATACCTTAGAATATATGGTAATTCTAGTCTATCAATGAAAATACCGTATAATACAACGTAATATGCAGTGTATCATTGAAAATACCTTATAATATATCGTAATATGCAGTGTATCATTGAAAATACCTTATAATATAACGTAATATGCAGTGTATCATTGAAAATACCATATAATATATCGTAATATATAGTTTATCATTGAAAATACTTTATAATATAACGTAATATGCAGTGTATCATTGAAAATATCATATAATATAACGTAATATGCAGTGAATCATTGAAAATACCTTATAATAAAACGTAATATGCAGTGTATCATTGAAAATACCTTAGAATATATGGTAATTCTAGTCTATCAATGAAAAAACCTTATAATACAACGTAATATGCAGTGTATCATTGAAAATACCTTATAATATAACGTAATATGCAGTGTGTCATTGAAAATACCTTATAATAAAACGTAATATGCAGTGTATCATTGAAAATACCTTAGAATATATGGTAATTCTAGTCTATCATTGAAAATACCTTATAATAAAACGTAATATGCAGTGTATCATTGAAAATACCTTAGAATATATGGTAATTCTAGTCTATCAATGAAAATACCTTATAATACAACGTAATATGCAGTGTATCATTGAAAATACCTTAGAATATATGGTAATTCTAGTCTATCAATGAAAATACCTTATAATACAACGTAATATGCAGTGTATCATTGAAAATACCTTATAATATATCGTAATTTGTAGTGTATTTTGGAAGGTCTCTAGGGAGTTTATTAGAGCCTTACCAATAAATGAGCAAGACTGACTTATATTTTGAATTTATTTAAAACTTTTATAAAATTATTAATATAATTATTTCGGAAATAAATTGTATGAACTTGATTCTTTGAATGTTATAGCTTGAATGAAAATTATTGATTAAACATTAACTATCTTGTTAATGACAAAATAATAACGCTCAAAACATTACAAAAACTCCGATGCGACTTCACATCGGTGAACTTCACATCAGTGAACCATTTTGAAATTGGCGAGTGTCGCCACATTCACTCCCCCCCTAATAGTTGAGTAAATCAACTTGACATATATATTATTTTGGGGTTATGAATCTGACTCTACTTTTAGATTTACATTTTTCATCAGAACTAGTTTTTAAAGTATCAAAATTGATATCATCATTGAATTTGAAACATTCTTGAACTTCCAGAACATTCTCTAAAAATGCAGGTTTTAACCTATCTACATTAATAGTGGTAGGAACACCTTTGTAATTAACTTTATACAGAAAATCTGTTACTCTCTCTATAATCTTGTAAGGACCTTCATACGGAAGCTCAAGAGATGTTTTAGATTTGTCTACCCTAACGAAAACATATGTACAATCTTCTAATTCTTTGTGTACGAAAGGTCTTCGAGTAGCGTGATGAGACGTAGGTGTGGGACGAATCGCTCGGATATGTTCCCGCAACTTCTCCAGAAATATCTGAGGGCACCCGATAGGATCTTCGGCTGCAAAAAACTCTCCTGGAATCCGCAATGTTGTTCCGAAAACCATCTCTGCAGCAGATGCCTTGATATCATCTTTATAGCTGATTCGGAGACCTAAAAGAACCATAGGAAGAACCTCTACCCAATTAGTGGTATTATGACATTTAATTGCCGATTTGAGCGAACGATGCCAACGCTCAATTATTCCATTTGATTGAGGGTGATAAGCCGTTGTCCTAACTCTTTGACTGCCAATAAGCTTTGTCAAAGCTTGGAAAAGTAGTGATTCAAATTGGGCTCCTCTATCGGTAGTAATAACAGCTGGTGCCCCGAATCTTGCGACCCATGTAGCGAAGAAAGCATTTACGACCGTATCTGCAGAAGTATCTGGAATGGGTGTAGCTTCAGGCCATCTTGTACTTCTGTCAATCATGGTAAGACAATAACGAAATCCTTTTGAAACTGGTAAAGGACCAACAATATCAATATGTACATGTGAAAATCTAACTTTAGGAACTGGAATGTGTTCAGGATTTCGAATAACATGCCTATGAACTTTTGCTCTTTGACAAGATAAACATGTTCTTGCCCAACTAATAATGTCCTTACGCATATTTGGCCATACAAAACTTTGAGAAATTATTTTTTTTGTTGTTCTACCACTTGGATGAGATAAATTATGAGAGACATCGAAGATTCGTCTTCGAAG
This sequence comes from Lasioglossum lativentre, assembly GCA_916610255.1. Classification (NCBI taxonomy): domain Eukaryota; kingdom Metazoa; phylum Arthropoda; class Insecta; order Hymenoptera; family Halictidae; genus Lasioglossum; species Lasioglossum lativentre. Next base: position 131,871 of record CAKAJI010000555.1, read on the forward strand.
ACTTGCTGGAATATATATCCTAATATCTCTACTTATATCACAATAAATTGTCTTGTCTCCATTGTCTAACCTAAGTGGTTTTAATGAAAGAACTGTTTCAGACTCTAATAGTGATTTCAGTTCTTCATCTTTCTGCTGTTCTTCAAAAAGTTCATCTGTAGAAACTATTACAGGCAAATCTACAGCACTTACTCTTGAAAAAGCATCAGCAACTTGATTATTATGTCCTGCAACATGAATAATTTTAGTGGTAATTTGACTAATGAAATCAAGTTGTCTTCTTTGTCTTTCAGAAGCTTTATCAGAAGATTGAAGAAAGGCATATTGCAATGGTTTATGATCAGTGAAAATGGTTACATCCCGACCTTCAACCATATGGCGAAAAAATTTAAGGGCGGCATAAATTGCCAATAATTCTCTGTCGTAAGTACTATATTTTTGTTGAGTCTCTGATAGTTTCTTAGAAAAGAATCCAAGTGGTTTATATGACTCGTCTTGAAATTGCTCCAAAACAGCTCCAATTGCTAAATTCGAAGCATCTGTTCTAAGAAAAAGTTTGGAGTTTTCTAAAGGATGAACCAAAAGTGTATTCTTCGCCAGTTGCTTTTTACTTTCTTCAAAAGATTCTTCCGCATCAGGAGTCCAATTAATTGGCCGTTTATCTCTTTTTTTAGCACCTGATAAATATTTGTTCAATGGAGCTAAAACCGATGCTGCATTAGGAATGAATCTGTGATAAAAATTTATGATTCCAAGATACCGCCTCAGTTCACTGATATTATTTGGTTTCTTGAAATCAATAACAGCTTTAACTCTGCTGTCCAAAGGACGTATCCCAAAACGATTGACCGTATATCCAAGGTATTCCACTTCATCTTGAGCAAATTTACTTTTAGCAACGTTAATGGATAAACCGTATTTTTTAAGACGTAGAAAGACCTGCTCCAAATGAACACGATGTTCCTCTTCATCTTTCGAAGCAACAAGGAGATCATCGATATACGCTTGACAGAAACTTAAACCTCGTACAACAGTATCAACAAATCGTTGGAATGTTTGTGCTGCATTCCTTAACCCAAATGGCATCCGAGTGAATTCGAACAGTCCAAATGGAGTTGTAACAGCAGTTTTTTTTCGATCTTCTTCAGCAACAGGTATTTGAAAGTAGGCTTTCACTAAATCAATTTTGGTAAATACCTTACATCCAGCTAAATGATGAGTAAAATCTTGGATGTGTGGAAGGGGATAGTTGTCCCTAACTGTACTATTGTTTAATCTTCGAAAATCTCCACATGGTCTCCAGTCTCCATTCGATTTGGGAACCATATGCAACGGACTTGCCCATTGAGAAGAAGATGGTTGACAGATTCCTTGCTCCAGCATAAATTCAAATTCTTGTTTCGCTGCTGCAAACTTTTCAGGAGTCAGCCTGCGTGGTTTCTCAGAAACAGGAAATCCAGAGGTAACGATTTGATGAGTTACATCATGAACTACTCTAGTAAGAGCTGATGGTTTGGTAATTTCTATATACTTACGAAGTAATTCTTTTAATTTGCAGGAATTACTTACCGTCGCAACAGAGGTTTGCTCTTTCCTTGAAATTTTAGCTCTGGTGCTTAATAACGTTTGTTCATCAATTAATCTCCTGTTCCTTAAATCTGGAAGAAGGCCGTGAAATTCCAAGAAATCCGCACCAATAATTGGATGTTTGACGTCAGCAATGATAAATTGCCATCTAAATGGACGCCGAAGACCTAAGTCTAGCATTCTTGTATTATAACCATATGTATTAATTACAGTATTATTAGCTGCAAATAATTTGAAATCGACAACTGATTTAACACCTCTGACAAAATGTCTTGGGATAACTGATACGTCAGCTCCGGTATCAACTAAATAGAATACGCCATCTTTCTTATCTGAGATCATCAGGCGTTTATTCCTTTTATAACCGTCAACGACCGCCTGAGCTCGTAACGGCTGACTTAGTTTTCCGATGAGGTTTTGTCATCAAATGAACATGGTTGTATACATTTGTGAGCTTTGTCACCAAACTTATCATGATAGAAGCAGTACTTCTTACCTTCTTCACTCTTCTTTTTACCTTGTCCAGTAGACCATTTCCTGAAGTTTGATCGTCCTCTTGAAAAACTGCGCTCCCTTCTCCGATTCTGGTGAGACAATCTTTCCATTTGTTTCCTCAACTCGGTAATTTCTTCAGATATTTTCTTATTAAAACTTCCTTGCGAAGTATCGATAGAAAATACTGAAGAAGACGCTGGCCGAGACATATCCATAATCTGGTCAGCTTGTAAAGCTAATTTGGAAATATCTTTAACTTCACTAATCGTTAGAATTGACCTAATATTTTCCGGAAGCTGTTCCAAGAAGATAGATCTAAGAATTTCATCATTAACTTGTCCTGGTGCTAAATTCCTCAGTCGATGTAAAAAAACTGAAGGTTTTTCATCTCCAAGAACGTGAGAACCAAGTAATTTTCTAATTTTAGCTTCTTTGCTATCTCCGAAAGAATTACATATACGTTCTTTTAACTTCAAATACTTATTGTTTTCAGGAGGAGAAATTAAAATATCTTCAACTAAAGGAAGAATTGTATGATCTAAATATACTATAACGTATCTGAACTTTGACTCATCTTTGACAATTCTATTAATTGAAAATGCCGCTTCGACTTGCATAAACCAAAGAATGGGGTTTTCTTTCCAAAAGGTTGGTAAACGTACCCTCTGAGCTGCTTCGATATTCGTCCTATTTGAATCAGCAAAACTGTCATCTTGATTTGAGCCTAGATTTCCCTCTGATTCCATCGTCTCTCTGAACGTTACTTCATGACTTGTTCCTAGCCCGAAAGGCGCTTGACGAGTAGGCGAATGTTCTAATGGCATTTTCTATTCTTCAGAAATTCAAATCAGCCGCTCAATAACGAAGAGGTATTTCAGCCTTATCACGTCGGGGTCACCAATTTGGAAGGTCTCTAGGGAGTTTATTAGAGCCTTACCAATAAATGAGCAAGACTGACTTATATTTTGAATTTATTTAAAACTTTTATAAAATTATTAATATAATTATTTCGGAAATAAATTGTATGAACTTGATTCTTTGAATGTTATAGCTTGAATGAAAATTATTGATTAAACATTAACTATCTTGTTAATGACAAAATAATAACGCTCAAAACATTACAAAAACTCCGATGCGACTTCACATCGGTGAACTTCACATCAGTGAACCATTTTGAAATTGGCGAGTGTCGCCACAGTATCATTGAAAATACCTTATAATATAACGTAATATGCAGTGTATCATTGAAAATACCTTATGATATAACGCAATATGCAGTGTATCATTGAAAATACCTTATGATATAACGTAATATGCAGTGTATCATTGAAAGTACCTTATGATATAACGTAATATGCAGTGTATCATTGAAAATACCTTATAATATATCGTAATTTGTAGTGTATCATTGAAAATACCATATAGTATAACGTAATATGCAGTGCATCATTGAAAATACCTTATAATATAACGTAATATGCAGTGTATCATTGAAAATACCTTAGAATATATGGTAATTCTAGTCTATCAATGAAAAAACCTTATAATACAACGTAATATGCAGTGTATCATTGAAAATACCTTATAATATATCGTAATTTGTAGTGTATCATTGAAAATACCATATAGTATAACGTAATATGCAGTGCATCATTGAAAATACCTTATAATATAACGTAATATGCAGTGTATCATTGAATATACCTTATAATATAACGTAATATGCAGTGTATCATTGAAAATAGCTTATAATAAAACGTAATATGCAGTGTATCATTGAAAATACCTTAGAATATATGGTAATTCTAGTCTATCAATGAAAATACCTTATAATACAACGTAATATGCAGTGTATCATTGAAAATACCTTATAATATATCGTAATTTGTAGTGTATCATTGAAAACACTTTATAATATAACGTAATATGCAGTGTATCATTGAAAATACCATATAATATAACGTAATATGCAGTGTATCATTGAAAATACCTTATAATAAAACGTAATATGAAGTGTATCATTGAAAATACCTTAGAATATATGGTAATTCTAGTCTATCAATGAAAAAACCTTATAATACAATGTAATATGCAGTGTATCATTGAAAATACCTTATAATATATCGTAATTTGTAGTGTATCATTGAAAATACCATATAGTATAACGTAATATGCAGTGCATCATTGAAAATACCTTATAATATAACGTAATATGCAGTGTATCATTGAAAATACCTTATAATATAACGTAATATGCAGTGTATCATTGAAAATACCTTATAATAAAACGTAATATGCAGTGTATCATTGAAAATACCTTAGAATATATGGTAATTCTAGTCTATCAATGAAAAAACCTTATAATACAACGTAATATGCAGTGTATCATTGAAAATACCTTATAATGTATCGTAATTTGTAGTGTATCATTGAAAATACCATATAGTATAACGTAATATGCAGTGCATCATTGAAAATACCTTATAATATAACGTAATATGCAGTGTATCATTGAAAATACCTTATAATATAACGTAATATGCAGTGTGTCATTGAAAATACCTTATAATAAAACGTAATATGCAGTGTATCATTGAAAATACCTTAGAATATATGGTAATTCTAGTCTATCATTGAAAATACCTTATAATAAAACGTAATATGCAGTGTATCATTGAAAATACCTTAGAATATATGGTAATTCTAGTCTATCAATGAAAATACCTTATAATACAACGTAATATGCAGTGTATCATTGAAAATACCTTAGAATATATGGTAATTCTAGTCTATCAATGAAAATACCTTATAATACAACGTAATATGCAGTGTATCATTGAAAATACCTTATAATATATCGTAATTTGTAGTGTATCATTGAAAATACCTTATAATATAACGTAATATGCAGTGTATCATTGAAAATACCTTATGATATAACGCAATATGCAGTGTATCATTGAAAATACCTTATGATATAACGTAATATGCAGTGTATCATTGAAAATACCTTATGATATAACGTAATATGCAGTGTATCATTGAAAATACCTTATAATATATCGTAATTTGTAGTGTATCATTGAAAATACCATATAGTATAACGTAATATGCAGTGCATCATTGAAAATACCTTATAATATATCGTAATATATAGTTTATCATTGAAAATACTTTATAATATAACGTAATATGCAGTGTATCATTGAAAATATCATATAATATAACGTAATATGCAGTGAATCATTGAAAATACCTTATAATAAAACGTAATATGCAGTGTATCATTGAAAATACCTTAGAATATATGGTAATTCTAGTCTATCAATGAAAAAACCTTATAATACAACGTAATATGCAGTGTATCATTGAAAATACCTTATAATATATCGTAATTTGTAGTGTATCATTGAAAATACCATATAGTATAACGTAATATGCAGTGCATCATTGAAAATACCTTATAATATAACGTAATATGCAGTGTATCATTGAATATACCTTATAATATAACGTAATATGCAGTGTATCATTGAAAATAGCTTATAATAAAACGTAATATGCAGTGTATCATTGAAAATACCTTAGAATATATGGTAATTCTAGTCTATCAATGAAAATACCGTATAATACAACGTAATATGCAGTGTATCATTGAAAATACCTTATAATATATCGTAATATGCAGTGTATCATTGAAAATACCTTATAATATAACGTAATATGCAGTGTATCATTGAAAATACCTTATAATATAACGTAATATGCAGTGTATCATTGAAAATACCTTATAATAAAACGTAATATGCAGTGTATCATTGAAAATACCTTAGAATATATGGTAATTCTAGACTATCAATGAAAAAACCTTATAATACAACGTAATATGCAGTGTATCATTGAAAATACCTTATAATGTATCGTAATTTGTAGTGTATCATTGAAAATACCATATAGTATAACGTAATATGCAGTGCATCATTGAAAATACCTTATAATATAACGTAATATGCAGTGTATCATTGAAAATACCTTATAATATAACGTAATATGCAGTGTGTCATTGAAAATACCTTATAATAAAACGTAATATGCAGTGTATCATTGAAAATACCTTAGAATATATGGTAATTCTAGTCTATCATTGAAAATACCTTATAATAAAACGTAATATGCAGTGTATCATTGAAAATACCTTAGAATATATGGTAATTCTAGTCTATCAATGAAAATACCTTATAATACAACGTAATATGCAGTGTATCATTGAAAATACCTTAGAATATATGGTAATTCTAGTCTATCAATGAAAATACCTTATAATACAACGTAATATGCAGTGTATCATTGAAAATACCTTATAATATATCGTAATTTGTAGTGTATCATTGAAAATACCTTATAATATAACGTAATATGCAGTGTATCATTGAAAATACCTTATGATATAACGCAATATGCAGTGTATCATTGAAAATACCTTATGATATAACGTAATATGCAGTGTATCATTGAAAGTACCTTATGATATAACGTAATATGCAGTGTATCATTGAAAATACCTTATAATATATCGTAATTTGTAGTGTATCATTGAAAATACCATATAGTATAACGTAATATGCAGTGCATCATTGAAAATACCTTATAATATATCGTAATATATAGTTTATCATTGAAAATACTTTATAATATAACGTAATATGCAGTGTATCATTGAAAATATCATATAATATAACGTAATATGCAGTGAATCATTGAAAATACCTTATAATGAAACGTAATATGCAGTGTATCATTGAAAATACCTTAGAATATATGGTAATTCTAGTCTATCAATGAAAAAACCTTATAATACAACGTAATATGCGGTGTATCATTGAAAATACCTTATAATATATCGTAATTTGTAGTGTATCATTGAAAATACCATATAGTATAACGTAATATGCAGTGCATCATTGAAAATACCTTATAATATAACGTAATATGCAGTGTATCATTGAATATACCTTATAATATAACGTAATATGCAGTGTATCATTGAAAATAGCTTATAATAAAACGTAATATGCAGTGTATCATTGAAAATACCTTAGAATATATGGTAATTCTAGTCTATCAATGAAAATACCGTATAATACAACGTAATATGCAGTGTATCATTGAAAATACCTTATAATATATCGTAATATGCAGTGTATCATTGAAAATACCTTATAATAAAACGTAATATGCAGTGTATCATTGAAAATACCTTAGAATATATGGTAATTCTAGTCTATCAATGAAAATACCTTATAATACAACGTAATATGCAGTGTATCATTGAAAATACCTTAGAATATATGGTAATTCTAGTCTATCAATGAAAATACCTTATAATACAACGTAATATGCAGTGTATCATTGAAAATACCTTATAATATATCGTAATTTGTAGTGTATCATTGAAAATACCATATAGTATAACGTAATATGCAGTGCATCATTGAAAATACCTTATAATATAACGTAATATGCAGTGTATAATTGAAAATACCTTATAATATATCGTAATTTGTAGTGTATCATTGAAAATACCATATAGTATAACGTAATATGCAGTGCATCATTGAAAATACCTTATAATATAACGTAATATGCAGTGTATCATTGAAAATACCTTATAATATAACGTAATATGCAGTGTATCATTGAAAATACCTTATAATAAAACGTAATATGCAGTGTATCATTGAAAATACCTTAGAATATATGGTAATTCTAGTCTATCAATGAAAATACCTTATAATACAACGTAATATGCAGTGTATCATTGAAAATACCTTATAATATATCGTAATTTGTAGTGTATCATTGAAAATACCATATAGTATAACGTAATATGCAGTGCATCATTGAAAATACCTTATAATATATA